>JAUCBJ010007770.1:0-21487 GCA_032718475.1 Nemertoderma westbladi
ACAATCTGACATTCAGACAAATTCCCAAGTAGCAGTAACACCAACACTTGCAATTACTTCTGTACTACAGTACAGCAGTACTAGGCAGCTAGGCCTTCTTCTACATAGGTAAGCCAATAGGTACCGGTATAACGGCAGTTTTCTTCATCGAGTTTATTGTAGCTTTCAAGTACGGTACCGGTACCTCAGTACACCGTCATGGTATTCGTCCATTAGTGCATTATAAACTGATAAAGACTGAAAGAGGCTTAATACCGGTACTGTAATGGCCAGTGATAACTGACACTCGGTTTCACTTACAGTTCAGTTTAATGATTCTTCTAAATTTATCCATCCCCTTATCGGGCGCCATGTCATGGATTTCAAACATTCTGGGGGCTCCAGTAGGCCCATTTGGTTAATACTGGTGGATAGGATAAATCGACATTCACTATATAAAAATCTTCCTTCTTAATATATATAACATATAAACTAACATCAAGACAAACGTTTCAAATATTAAATATACATAATTCTGCTGTAGGCCTACTACTGTACTAAATGACTAACATAACAAGTGTCCATTCTTCCCTCCGTACCGGTCCCTATCTTACTGTCTTGAGTGGCCCCAGTACTCTTTTTTTTATCTACCGAATCAATATATCTACTGTAGTATATTCTATTACACTACCCGAGTCGAATTAATTCCTGTTATCAACCCATGGCTTGGAATTTAAACTTTATTAATTTATTGACGACAATATAGGTGGAGAAGGAAAAATGGTGATAAAGAAACCTAAATAAAAAATGAATATCACAAGCAACATGAATAACTGCTGAACTGAACAATATCAAATTATGTAAAACCATAACTTTTAACTATATTATTATAAATCTAAATGACAATCTAATTTTAATAATAATAAATTTTGCATGAGTTATAATTTCTGACTTACTGGAAAGAAGCATTTGTTTCTTTTTTGGTGATGGAGCCTTTCCACTTGGACAGCTAGAATCGCTGCCGCTGCTGCTACTATTAGTAGCATAATATCGTATCGTAATAATCACTATTTGCATTAAACTTAGACACGAAACAAACTTAAACCTTAAACACGTCAGTACTTACTAGTACTGTATAATATGCATAAATATGTGTAGTGTATACATACCACTTCAATAATCTAGAGTTTCAATAATTTCATTAACAAATATATTAATGAGTTAATATTAATTAATTCATTGTCATTATTGTTTACAAGCAGTAAACTAGTAGCGCAGGAGAGGTATTAATTTTTATTGCGTCCAGTTTCCCCCCCTATCTGGCTGTCTGGAATTCCAACCTGGAATCGTAGTACAGTTAGTAATCAATCAATCATAAATTACCACAATTATATTATATAGATGATTAGGTATCAAATAAGATGGAAGCAGTAATATTACAGCATTACAGCATTAGTTTTTATTGCTGTATTGTAAGCTCTGCAACTATATGCTATAGCTGTATAGGCCTACTAACTAACTATAGCAAGCAAGGACTCCTACCCTACTACCAGTCACTGATCTATGCCAAAATTGGCATTTTTCAAAATTGGAAGTTTTCATGCCAAAATTGGAATTTTTGATATATTTTCTGTCCAGGGTCAGCCAATATTGGCTGGGGTTAACTAAATTTTGCAAAAAATTATATTTTGATGCATTTAGAAACTTTTGACCGAGATAAAAAAAAATTCACCATGCTTTTGGTTTTTTATGATTAAAATTTTGATACTGTAACCTCTAGTTCCAAAATTGGAAGTTTTTGACCTGCCGTTTTTGGCATTTTTTATTCTGATAGAGGAAGAGCAGCTGTAGACTGGCAGAGAGAGTGGTTGTAGTAGCTGAGTTGCAGCTTGCAGGCATATATCTGTATATTGGTATATTACCGAACTTTTGTTATAAATGTGTCAGTGTCATGCTGTGACAGCTGTGATGTGACATTATACATTCTAGTGAGTTGCATGTGCTCGTGTGTGTAGTGTAGTATATGGCGTACGTACAGTAGGTACGGTACTTGCACTATCGAATATCCGAATACCCTAATGTTAACCTTGATAAGAAACGCCCTGGGTTGGGCCATACAACAATGTAAGATTTGTTCACATTATCAATTTCAATACTTTGTCTCTGTTTGTGTTTAACTATACATTCTGACCTTTTTTTTAACAATTCGCTATCACCATCACCTGTTTAGCTTGAAGAAGACTCAGTTCCAGTTGTTGTGTTATTGTTATTACTTCCAGAAAGCCAGAGGCGGTCATTCATTACCAGTGCCTTTTGTTTTATTAAATGCCGACTTTGTGCCACACATCTATCTGTCTACTGCATACGTAACCGCTTTAGATCCTGGAGCACCTTAGACCCTGAACGAACTTAGATCTTGGGTGAACTTAGATCCTTCCCATTCGAACTTAGATCCTTCCCAGGCAGCCAAGCGAACTTAGATACTTCCCATACTGCCATACAAACTTAGATCCTTCCCATATGAACTTTGATCCTCAACATACGAACTTAGATTCCGATACTTAGATACATCGTTACTTAGATACTTAGTTACTTAGATATATCAGTATATTGCTGTACCATAGCCAGATAGCTGTGTTAATGTAAAAACGTCATCCCCATACTGCCATAGGCCAGCAGGAGCAGACCTTACTGTAAATATTATCACGCTTGAAGGGAAGCGACTTATAGATCCTACTACCATAATAATAATAAATAATACATTGCACCGAATTAGCTATAAATTTGCAAATTATAGTTTGTTGGTGAGTAACTAATCGCAACTACTCTCCTCGAGTGTATGACTTATTTGCATTAGATCATTATAAGTCTGTAAGTACTTTTATATGCTTAATTGCTTAATGTAAAAAGTAACACAGTACAATACTATAATATCAATTGAACGTGGCCAGCACTACATGATGTGGGATCTAAGTCCACCTCTCCTCTAGCAGTCTAGCGTGTGCTAAGGAATTTTTATAAATTGGGATCTAAGTTCACCTAGTTCAGTAGTTCGGATCTAAGGCTAAGCTCCCCCAGACTGTCGGATAGGATCTAAGTTCAACCAGACTGCCAGATATAGGATCTATGTTCGCATATATAGGACCCAAGTTTGCATAGATATAAGTTCCTCAAACTGTCAAAGTCACACCCGCCTGCAGGATCTAAGTTCGTTTACCGAAATATAATGCATTATACGGTAGTAAATTTGCATGAAAATAGATTAGTTCAAACTGTCAAAATACATTATTAATCTAATAACTGGCAGACTGGTGCCTATCAGTACTAGTTCCAATTTTGGAATTAATGCCGAAATTGGAATAAAAACTTCCATTTTTGAAAACTGCCAATTTTGGCATAGATCACTGACTGACTACCCTACATTCTACTCCTACTGCAGTTGGGTATTCTCAGCGAGATTTGGTTTCTTTGTGAAACCAAATCTGGTTTCACAAATTCAAAGTATCACTAACAAATCCCTTTCAAAAATTAAATTTAAAAATTGGAATAATAATCATAGGAATTGATTTACAAAAATAATACCACCAGAAGGCCCTTACAAAACTGTATTGTTTGTACGTTACGAAATTTTGTTTCCCTGTGCTGTTTTTGAATAAACACAACAAAAACAATTTGCGACCAGATTTGGTTTCACGACATTTTCTTTAGGTTGGAATAATGATGTAATGGCGGTCTGCCTTTGAGTTACCGCTGCACCTTGGATGAGTGACATGAAAGTCTAAGAATTTTGTTAGTTAGGCAGTATAACCAACCAACTATTCCTATTGCCAGATTGCTGTGTAACTGCTGAACTGTCTGACTGTACTACCCGGCTGCTTGTACTGTACTGAATACAGAACAGAATATACTTCGATATAGTGAGACAGTGACAGTACTAATGCTACGGCTGTAAGGTGCTACTTCCTACTTAACGTAATTGTAATTATTGCTAGATTGTAAAGCAAGCATTACCTATGTTAATAAATTATGTCATGAATTGTTTCCTCTGCTGTCGTATTTTATTAATTTGACAATTATTGAGAACTCAAAACTTTTAATACGATAAGTAAATATTATATTCTGCCATTGATATTATATTATAACATATATTTTGGCTTTATTGAAATGCCTTTCCGTCGCGTTTGTTCTGCCATTGGCCACGATTCGAATTCAAACTCAACAAAGCTTCATAATATTAAGCATGGCATTATTAGAAGGGAAGTAATTATCTCCATGATTGAGAAGGGGATAATTAAGGAGACATCTCACTATATATGTTCAGGTTGCATTTCACTGCATGAGTGCCCTGTAAAAGTGCAAAGTCATAATGTTATCGTTTCTAGTACTGGTACGAAATCAAAGGCCGCGCCGATGGAAATCGTATCTACTCGCGATTCCTCGACAACTCAATCTCCTGCGGAAACCGCTAAGTTATTGCGTGCAGAGTGCCGTGTATTTGCTTCCAATGGGACGACACCAACATTGGATGAACTGAAAAACATCGAAATAGATAATATTATTCCAGATGGTTCGGTAAAGGAATTCCTCTACAATGTCTGCGGTGTTTCGCATGTTGTCGACAGTTTCGATGCAGGTGGGTACAGAATTACTGAAAAATTTGTTGCAAATCTAAGATTACTAACTTATTACATATTTTTCAAATTTATCTTCCGTAAATTATACACATGAGTCACAGTCGGGAACTGCACTGTTTGTGTGCGGACTTTCTGTGTCCGGATTTATGTGTCCAGTTTTATTTTGGCATACGTGTAGGTAAAATTCCCATACATAACCGTATATTTATTATTATTTAGCTAGGAACTTTCACCCGTCAAACGGCTGGACAGACACCCCTCAAACTGGTGGATGAGTTTGTATGTCTCAACGCAAATCCCTATTAAAAATTAAAATTAAATTCGCATTGCTATTATTTTAGACGTACGAGTGAAATTGGTATTGTGACAGAGAGCAGGCAAAACTACATATTTTGGTGCTGTAAAGATTAAAATTACAGCATAGTTAACTTTTAATTAAGAATTAATTGAATTCCACCCATCAAACGGGTGGATTTGTAAAATTGTATCTGCTACTCGTCAGCCCCCTGAGGCAAGCAGATTCCTTCCCATCTATGGAGCCAGGCTGCCAATCAACACACCAGAGAGCAGACCTCCACTGTCTACCACTACCATCTTTCCTAGTATACACAACACACACACACATGGTGTACTAATTGAGGCAGCCAGCATAGCATTGGCATTCTTATTATACTTACTGTATCACATATTACTCTGCAGCTATGGTCCGACATTAGCTGAGTTACGTAACATGGCATCTGCTTTGCCTTAGGCAAACCTACACCAAAGCTCCCTGGCTGATGGCTGGTGGGGTGGCTGCTGGGCTGGACTGCTACAGCTACACTACACTACTGGTAGTATCCTAATTATATCCCTTTATGAAGACATTAAGTTAATAACTGGCGGTAAGTGTAAGTTACAAGTTATTTCTTTATGCTTTATGAAGTAAGTTCTCCTTCACACAGGCTAGAGCAGAGGACTAGGACTCCAGTCCACAATTCCTTCAATTTGCTGATTTGGCCTAGAATTGCTGACTTGCACTGGGCCACTGCTCAGTTCATTTTTGACTGTTTGGCTAACCATAAGTAAGAGTAATGTAAAAAGATGATAATTGAAATCCTGATTCCGAAATTAATTAAGTTAATTAACTCATTAGGCAAAAATAATTAATTTAATTAATTACAGTTAAAATACAGTTAGGTACGGTATTCACAGCGAGATTTGATTGTTGCACAGTGACACCAAACCGGGCAAACCTTTCACATTTATTATTAAGCTTATTTATTCCCGACCTACCCGTCATGCTGGCTGCGGCTGGTGTAGCTATATTATTGTCCGCAGACGATGTAGTAATATATGGTCAATCATTGAGTGGTGCGGTTCCAAGATGATCTCAATAAATTAGCAATATATTGTAAGGTCAACGACCTCAAGGTCAACTTTAAGAAATCTGGGACACATTAAGACAAATCAAACGCCAAAAGTTTGCAGAAATGCAACTACCATTTTTCGTGCGGGCACCAAAAGTGGGTGCAGCACGAAATTTTTTCAAAATTCATTTTTTTGAAATATTGAATTGAATTATCTATATTCCAATAGTACAATTTGCTGACAATTCTAAAATGTTGTTTGTTTGTTTTGTTAATTGTTATGTTAATTCTAAATTGTTTACTATTTTATTTTACAGGAAAAGATAAAGACAAAATGAAGAAATTAATGGCCTGCAAAATCTTTGAATTAATTCTATCGACATGCAACGAACGATATTGCGGTGCAATCTCAACGTTAGAGAGTGTCGTTAGCTACTCGTCCGATACCTCTAAAGTATCCCAGAACTTGCGTAGCAATAGTTCTGCCGCACCCCATTACACAACGTTGTTGCGGCTGATGAAGTCCTCTGCTTTCACTCACGCGGAAGCGCCTAACGGAGATATAATAGTCGTAATTGACAATAATCAATTTGTGGGGAAAACGTACCATATTTATAACCAATCGTGTATGCCCGTTAGCAAGGTGTGTTCTGTAGTTTCCATAGTTGCTAACCCGGCCATGGAACTACAATCACACGCATTAAGTCGAATAATGATCGCAGAAAGTGACATAACAGGAATTGTTGACGAGTTTTTCGAATCTAACGAGAAACTGTATCGGCAGTTACGCTGTGTTTTTCTGCTTTCGCAATTGTCATTCTTAACAAGTAAGGATATTTCTACCTCCACCAAAGCGTCAACGTTCTGCGATAAATCTTATCGAAAACTTCTAGACTTGGCTGTAGATAGAAATGTAGTCTCGAACGATAATTGTGAACCGTCCGTTGCCGATGTTGTTATACACCCACCACTCCCAAAAGATCCGGGAAGTTACCAAGCTGTGCGTGAAACTGTCGATAAAGTTATAGAACTTGCAGGTAAGTTATTGGTAACTATAATTACGATTTGAATGCGAGGTCATACATGGAAAATAGTACATTGTAGTGGTAAGAACTTTGGCATCCATAGTTAAGGTGGTGAATTGCACCCCCACCTGGAGTAGTGAGAGTATTCAACATTGGGAGTTGTGTGGCGCCCCAATAATGATATTAAAAACGATAAAATTAAAAATAAGAGTACATAGAATGGGGTAATTTGCCGTATGTTAATTCATGTTTGAACTTGTTTATTAGATAGAGAGTACGTATAACAAGATAAAAAAGGTGATTTAATTTAATTTAAAAGCCAGCAATATACAGTAGCAGTAATAACGTAACAATATCGTAATTAGTTCAGTAGTGCATTACATTAGTATATTACTTGTTTAAACTACATGGAATCATAAGTTTGTGTTCTGTAATTGAGTTGAAACGAACATTTAAACATGTGCTGTATCATTTATTTAGGAATACCTCGCGTTAGACAATGGACCCCTATTGTCATGGATGGGAGTCCCATGTGTCTGCTCCTAAAGAGTTTAGAAAAGCTACCGGAGTGGAGCAGCCAGATACTGCCATTACCTGGACTGGGACATCTAGAACATACAATGATAAAGGCTGTAATCAAAGCGGGTTGGGAACTTCAGTTTCACAAGTTCGCTGTTGAGATGGGGATGGTAACGCAAGCAGCACAGCAATTCTTCAAAAATGCAAACGATCATCATAAATCGTTTGAATCGATCGTTATTGTACTAACAGGTAGGTGTATTCAGGGCGTAGATGTTGTGCCGACACAGTGCCTCTCGGCAACTGTGTCGGCACCTCTGTACTATACTAATATAATATGGGTGTAAATGATGTACCGACATTGTCGGCATAATGTTGTGCCGACAGTGTCGGCGTTACATTGTGCCGACAGTGTCGGCGTTACGTTGAGCCGACAGACAATGTGGCGGGATGATACATAGATACAAATAGGAGACTGATATTCATTTGATATTGACAATTTGGAAATATAGAAAAAGTGAACTTTATTTATTAAGATATTTTATCAATCTGTTAATGTAGCTGTCTTGCAAAATAAAAATAAAAATAAAAAATTATTTGCTGGCGTTGTTATTTGTGTAAATACGGTAAATGAATATGCAGTCATTCCCTGTTTTTCCCTCCCAACTAACTACACACATACACAGAACATAAACATTGTGGCCATTATATTTTAGTCAAGCAATATGTTAATGTTGGGGGGGGGGGGGGGGGGGTGTGTGTGTGTGTGTGTGTGTGTGATTCGATAAAGTAAGAGAGATAACATGGTACATATTCTACTGTATGTTAGGTATAGGCAGGCTACCTTGTTACCATTACATAAGCATATCATATCCATACCCCCCCCCCCCCGCGCTATATTCATGCCACATTTAGATAGCCTATACTGTAAACCTACACTACCTCCTCCTTAACATTGGCCACATGACTCGATACATGGCTCCCCAGTCTGTAATGTCTGTCCATCTGTATAGGCCCAATAGAGCAGTGCCTCTATCCAGGATTATATTGCCTATTAGGTTGGCGGTTGCCTTCCTGATAAATTCAGCAGCGCCTTCCCTGTATATTGACGATTTCAATATTATTGCCACTAGTCAGAGTGAATTTTCTGATTTGCAATTGGGTGGGCCTGTGACTGTGGCACTTCCCCCCACCCATATACAGTACAGTCGGTGTTGTGCCAAAAAAATGGATTTAAGATTTATTTCCCCGAGCTAAATTTCACTTTCTTTTTCACTTTTTATAGAATTTATTTATTTATATTTTCCACAGGAATTGTGAGAGAGCAGCTGAAGAAATTTCTAGAATATCTACCAGAGCGTGTGGACGAGAATCATGTTTTTGGATATTTGGAGAAATTTCTAGCAACATGTCCAAATCAGGCGTTGGTTATGTCATTTGAGTTTAATTTGAGTTATCTTCTCGCGATATTACTCATGCGTATTGGAATACGTCGTGGTCGTACTGACGTAATTATTACTTCGCTTGTAAAATTTGCACCTCTGTTTTTTACGCGTGGACATAATAATTACCAACAAATAGTGGCCTACTTTTTATCGGAACGACTACGATTAAATCCGGAAGTACTAGAATTTACCGATAGAAGTTTAGCGTTTAAAAGAACCCCTACATCGCACAACGCAGAAGGAGCAGACTATGTTTTGGAGGGGGTACATAAGTTATTGAAAGCCCTCCACCCCAATGGTGTCCCCCGAGACATGACCAAATGGAATGATCTCTACGGTTTGGTGACCATAATTACAGATCTCAAGGAGGTTTGTTTGAAATTGGTTGGGAACAAAAACAGGAATTCACATTATGAAGACAAATCCCATGCAGCCAGTATGGACAGCTGCCTTGAGCAATGGCAACGGGTCGTTGCAAATTCTGTGCTGTGCCAGCCGCAACTATCGCAGAGTGACGCAAGTGGAATTAGCGGCAGCGAACTTTCCACCCAGTTTGCGGGAATTGGCGACATAGGAAAGCGACGTCTCCAGGACACAATGAAAACATTCTTAAAGAATGGAGCTACATACGCCCGTGTTGCTGCCTATAGCGTACTCCCAACAACTCGTGACGAAGAATTTATTCAGTCACGACTGAAAAATTGGACAAATAAAAAAATACAAGAAAAAATAATTGATTTAATAAACGATATATATTGCGAAGATGATAAAGACTCAACCGATAATAGAGCGAAACATACAAAAGAACTAAAAATGGCCAAGACAAAGGAAGAATTAATAATCTTATGCAAGAAACTTCTGGCAATATTAAAGTAATAAATATAAATATAGTATTCTTATTAAAAATTGATATACATTATAATTATAATTTCGTAAATATTAATGTTTTCAAAAGTCAAACTATAATTATGTATACGGACGGACGTTAGTAAGTATGTACGTTTTATGTATTATACATTATATTATGTATTATTATGCATATGTACGAATGTAAGTCACTAAGTACGTTACGTAATATTAATATTTCATAAATTAGAAATTGAATTTTTCAGTTTACTGTTTAATACAGTTAGGAATGAGATATATACAGTTTACTTTTGTTGTTTTTGAGAAAGTTCAGCTTTTGCTTTGAGAGCTCTCGCTTCTTCTGCGGTTCTCTTTTTAATTTGTTTGGAATGTTCCGGACATAGCCAACGTTCTTTGATATTGGTTTTCTCTATAAACCCAACACATTGGACGTGCCCCCATACTCTGCAAAATAAAAGCAAATCTGTCATTATTATTATTGTCATTTTATACCTTAAGTTATATTCAGCGGCGTAAAATGAATCTTATCGGTTAATAACACTGTAATAGGCAAGGCACACGTTTCGTATAAATATTATCCGATATAAGTGGGCGTTCATAAAGTATGTCAAGGGGGGGGGGGGGGGGGGGGGGATTAGAGCTTGCGTGACATTTTGTGACAGAGGGGGGAGGGGGTTGTCGACTTTTGTGACGGTGACGGCCATTGACTCCAACCACTGTAATACCTATTGCTGTAATTAATATAGAATAAGAACACTTGACTTGCCCGCTACAATAAAATATTTTTTGTCGGGGGGGGGGGGGGGGGGGGGGGGTATTACAAATTGTCTAATGTGACAGAGGGGGGGGGGGGGGGGGTCAAAAATCGGAAAAATTTGCGTGACATACTTTATGAATGCCCCCTAACTTATTTGTATTATTATTGTTATTATCCGTATAACTACTATACTATAACTTTTTTCAATATTCTCTCCACCTTTTATTAACGGCGCTATCGCTCGGAAAATAATTTTTTTTCCCATATAATAAATAATTATTCTTACGTACTCGCATAAAACTTCCTGAAACTTATTTCTCCTCCTGTCACAGACAGATTCTTTGTGATCGCATCCGATCCAAACCCGGTTCATTAGCTGGTAGTCCTCGATGGAGTTGTATACCACTTTGCATAAGAAGCAAATGTGGTCGCTTCCAATGGTGGAAATTACCGACTCATTCTAAAAATATGAAGTGATGATAAATAAATAATATAAAGTACATCACGCAAATTATCAAGCAATATCGTATCTCTTAGACAATAATATTTAATCTAATTCTGAGGGGTGTAGACGCTGCGCCGACACAGGTGCCGACAGATATATTCAGGTTTATTCTCCTGTTTATTATATCCCCCTCTCTCTTCACTATTTCTTCCCACGATTTGGTACCGGCACCGGGGTCACTGGCAAGGGATGCAGACCCTGTGTCGGCACCTGTGTTGGCACAGCGTCTCGTCTACCCCAATTTTGAGGACGGTGTAACCATTTGGTGGTAACTAACTATCCATTGGATCTAAAATTAATTCATTTTCCATTTCCACCAAATTAAATCAATTCGTTACAGGTAGGCTTTTATAACCAAAAAAATAAACAGTGTTGTTATCAATTGGGGGAAAGGAGCAGGTTACAGAGGTAGGCTTTTATAACCAAAACAATCAAAACAACCAAAACAAAGAAAAATAAAACGCAATAAAAATAGTGGAAGAATAACAAACCTCTTTAGCGCGCAAGCATTTTCGTGGTGAAAATGATAATGCCTTAATGGTAGACGTTGACTGTTGGCGGAGGGGGGTAGGGGTGGTGATGGTTGATTTGGGAGTGGTTTCCAAATCAATGGCAGTAGAAGAGCGATGCTCCTTCTGGAGTCTTTCGGCCAAGACTTTCCCTCCATTCCCGGAAGCTATAGTTTTCAGATTATCAATTTTGTTATTGAATGTCACGATTACCATGTTCTCGTTTGTCTTTATATGGTAGTCATTAGCCTGAAATACAGTACAAGAACGTTTAGGAACGGGTTATAGCTCAACACGTGTATACGTGTCGTAATATCATACTTGGTTGAATACAACGCTAAATAAACAGAAACACAGAATATTCGGACGTTATAGAAGGCTTTAGTTTACCACCTATATTAAAAACCAATAAAAAATAATAAATAACAAATGTACAGCAGATAAAAAAATGTGTTCTTAATATCAGCTCACCTCTTTTGTGTACTTCAATGTCGATGTTCGACGATATCTCGTAAGTTTTGTACCACTCAATTGTTCCACCTTCAATTTTCCCTTGTGGTGATTCTTCTTTTGGCCCACATTTTTTTTTCTAGTTCCAAAACTAGAAATGAGATCAATTTTGGAATTGATGGGTATGGACCGTCTCTTCAATAAAGTCAGTTTCTTTTTATAATAGGACCGCTTGCTGCCGTCCGTATTTGGAGTCGCGAGCTTCCTTTCTAAACTGTTGATTCCTTGCCCGATAAAATCGTTTGTCTCTGACCTCACTGAGGCAAACGTATCCTCCTCGTGCTCGCGAATTCCCGATGCAGAGCCTGCCTCTTCGGATACTGCCATGTCGCTACCGCTACGCTCACAGTCACCAGTATCAATATCAACATCCTCCCCAGGCAGGCTTATCGTAATAGGACTCACACACGACGGACCAACAAGTTCATCGTCGGAAGATTGTGGGAACTCTAAGATGCGGAATTGCGAGTTCCTACTAAATTCAAAATTGTCGTTCCCGCTCCTATCATCATACAGAATAGCGCTTGAATTCCCAAGCAATTGACTTAAGTCAGGCATGATTCAAGCTCGATTCGATTATATAAATGATTATTCAATGATTCAATAGTATTATAATATAATTATCCACATTGACTACTGAACTATTAAACAGAAAACTTTAAATACTTTAAACTGAGTTGAATTAGACCTAAATCAGTAAATCAGACCTAAAGTACAGAAGTAGCGATTTCACTGGGTCCTTTTTTCGTACTTTTACACGTCATTTTAAATAAATAATAAAATAATTTTCTGGAAATATTAAATTATACATTCGGCCACGTTTTACAAGCCAGCATTAAGTTTAATTATGTGTTAATAATATTTTTTTATTGTTAGAATTTACATTATTTACCGCTCAGTAAAAGGGCTACCGATAAAAAATAATATATTTACATTATTTACCTACGTAAATAATTAACTATTTTTAATTAATTAAATTTATTGGCGTATTGATGGATTTCTATGTGTCTTAAAGCAGTAAAGGATAATAATTATAAATACTAATAATAATTACTTAATAACACTAAATTAATGCCGCTATAATTTTGCTGACGGTGCAGTTTCCTGTTTGTAATTTTACTCTTCCTCTCCTACTTTCTGCTGCCTCAAACTGCAAACACCCAGGGCATGGAAAGGAATTTAACATTTGAGATTATAACTTTATTAACGGCAGCTCTGTAATGTTTAGTACAGTCCAGCAGTCTGTCGAACACATTGCACATTGCAGGTTGACTCCATTCAATATTTCAGACGACACACACACACACACAATATTCAAATACAGAGAGAGGCCTGATAACAGGGCCTCCCTAGTCCCTACCCTTGCAAGTCCAGGTCGCCTTAGGCGGTTATTAGTGGATAGGGAAAGCCTGAGCCTTAGAGTTCATTATGCCAAACCAAGCTAGCCATTATAAAAACATAAACAACATTAACATTCAGTGTATCTCTCAGCAACAAAAATACAAGCTGTAAGTAACTCTCAGGTCTCAGCCAAGACATCAACTCTCTCTCAAGTCTCAACGACATTAATTGTTATAGATATATTTGGAATCCTTAACAACGACACCTTTCCATTGGTATCAACAAAACACAATAATGATAATAATAACGGCGGTGCGACTGGCGCAATGTTTAATTACTTATTAAAATATAATATATTTTAATAATTATAATACTAAGGATGATTTAAAAATTAAAATTACATATTTTACGATAAATAGAACACGTTATTAAACTTTTGCCTCTCTTGATCTGATTTATTTATACTATAATACTTATTACACTAATCTGTCAGAGCATATTTTATTTACCGAATAAAAAATAGTTAATATTTAACGTATCTTTTATTAGAAAATAATTATTAAAATTATTTTCTAAATTATTTTTAAATTCAAAATTAAAGATAATTAGGTTAGTTAACCAGGAAAAAGCAAATTACTGGTAGGTAAGCCAAGGCAATGTGCAGATATGAGCTCAGAAATATGATCAACAGTTGGCCTACATAAATCTTTTGAGAGTGCAATAACCAACCAAAGGCAAGATGAGTGAGGATGACTAAATGGAATTGCCTTGTCAGCGACCAATAACTACACACTACAAACAATTCCTACACAGGATAGAGACCAGAGGCATAGTGACCTCCCTGCTTGCTAAGCCCGTCAGCAGGGGGCCCCTTGCCATATTGTCATTACTTGGTGTGGGGGGGGGGGGGGGGGGGGCGGCTGGCTGGCTGGCTATATACGCCCTCGTTTTGCAGCCAATACAGCAATATACTGTACTGTAAGTAAGCGCCACACAACCCTGTAGAGGCGTGGGGTGGAGGGTGCTAGTCTATTTAATCTGTGGTTTTTTTTAATTCATCTTCATATATTTACAAGGCGCGGAAACTATGCTTAATATTGCCCATGAAACGGAAATGCAGAAATGAAACGAACATTAAACATTATTAACTATAAAAAAGTTGTAATAAAATCAATTCAACAAATTTTGCAGCAATTTTGCCTAACTACTTACAGTAAACTTTAGACTCTGGTGTAATTAAATTAAAGCCTTATTAGTTTAGGTTGTAAATAGTAGGCTGGTACCTTCCTACAGAAGGAGGACAGGGGGGCTAAATAAGAGCCCCAACTTCCAGCCAGTTGTTTGATGTTAGGCAATTGATTCTCAGAAACATGTCAATCATATCCCTGAAGGTATGTCTATTGTATCGCGAGAAGCAAAGTCGGGCCTCCTTTGATGTCCTGAGATCTCAAAGGAAACCAGATTTGGTTTCAATTTAGAGTAAGTGTGAAACCAGATTTGGTTTCATGAAGAAACCAAATCTCGCTGAGAATACCCAACTGTACTGCCTACAGTTCAGCAGTTGTACAGTTGCAGTTCAGCTGTGCTATATTTATATGCAATACAGCAATATGTCAGTCTCAGCACTCAGTACAGCAGTATGTTTCACCATCCCCATGTGCCATGCCAGCATGCAGATGGCAGATATACAGTCTGACAGTAGCTTATAGATATTCTGATTACTGTCAGGCATTACTGCATTTGCATTAGGCTACTGACTGCTCTGATATACCGGTACATGCCAGCATGCAGGCAGATACCAGGATACACAGATGAGATCTATACAGACAGACAGACGACAGACTGACAGACAGATCCCAGATGGCTGGATGGTACCGGTACTGTGGTATGGTAGGATGGATATGATAACTGGATTCGCGTTGCATCATACCCAACTACAGACGGGCTATTCGCTCCCACACAATGTCACCAAAGGCTTAGGTATTACAAAAGTCCTTCCAACAGGTCCGATTATTGAAATATTTGGCACAAACCCTACGGATAACTCGCGAGTTTGTATGGATGTAGCTGCGAAGGCAGTCCAAGAATTTCATTCTGACAACGAATTTGTTACTTATATAGATACAAATGGTAATTGTAATGCGCAATATTTCCACAACATTATATATGGATCAAACAATATGTTTAATGTGGATAAGTTCGAGAGAATTCAAATATGGCGCGCTTTTAGCCCCAGTGATGTATTAAAGATATTGGAAAGCATATCGTCCAATGGGGATTGGAATATTCGAACTCGATTGGTTATCATTGATTCCATTGATGTAGTTCTTGGTCCATTGCTTTCACGGCCTGTTACTTCATTTGGTGGTTGTCAAGCCGGACAGAGCCTAGTGACCACGTTCGCAAAGACTCTGCAACACGCTGCCCAGCAGGATAATCTTGTTGTTGTCACTAGCAACAGCCAATTAGCGCGGGTAAACGTCCCCACCCCTAAACTGGGTTCGGCTTGGTTGAGAATACCAAGTCTTCGGGTGCATATCTCTAAGGTTAATATGGTTGACTTGCATACTACATAGCCGGAGCGTGCTGCCAATATTAAACAAACATGTGTTATTGTTATTTTAGACTTCTTATAGTATGTGTCAAACTGTCTAATTATAAACACATAACTGTTACCCCAGTACCCTGTTCCTACATAGTTTCGAAAGTTTTAAAAGTAAAAACTGAATAATTGATATTATTCCTGATTTGTGCTATGAACATTGCACTAGACGAGAGCCATTTCTTAACAGTGCATGTTTTATAAGTAATTCACCAGCACGCAAAAAGTGTTTACTTCAATGGTGCAATATATCGTGTTTACAGATATTATTGCTTTTAAATATGTCTGAGCTCTATTCAGCTATTACTCAGCCTACTTAATTACACAAGCGGAGATTCAATGTATTGCCATTGTTTTGTATTCTCTGATTCTCGGGATAACAATAACAAAGTACTGGTAATAAATAATTCTTTCTAAAAATGAACATACAAAATTCTTAGTGATAAGCGTACTTGGTTTTGCAAATCGATTTTTTAGTTTTGGAGTGAGGCACAACATTACAACTGTTAGTTCCAATACCTTTTTATCGAATAGACAAGTCTACATTATTTTTCTGAAAAATCGACTAAGTTTCTGAATCAATATATTTTTAAATTAGAATATATCTATATAGTAATAGTGTATCTATAATATACACAACCAAATTAAATATATAGAAAGAGTTGATCGATAGAGTATTTCAGTATTTCTATATTATACATGCTTCAGTTAAAAATCAAAAAAATAAATTATCGGTAATATAATATATTACCGATAATTTAATTTTTTTGCTAAGAAATATATTATATTTCTGTTTCTTTTAAAAGATACGTACCGGTAAGGTAATATGTCTTCCGTAGTCGCAGCGTGGTTTCATCCTTTGGACCTTCCACCAATGACAAAGAACTTGCTCTATCTACTGAGCTAACCCAAGACCTAAACAATCCTTCACTTTCCTGAACTTTCAGTTCTAGTTTCATTGTATTTTACCAATCAAAGTGGAACAGTGGAAGTGGATTTATAATAGGCCTAATAATCATTTTTTAATAATAAATAATGAATTATTTAAGAGTAAATTTTAATAATGAGTAGTTTTAATAGTAAATTCTAAGTCAATTATTATAATAGTAAATATGAATAATGCATATTATATAATTATAAATGTTTCTAAATGTATAATGTTTCTAGCAGGGTTGGACCTCAGCTCTTTCACATAAAAAATATATATTATTTACTTATTTAAATCATAATGTAAATATTTTATTGTAATATTTTATTGTAGACCAAATTTTAATTCATTTTTACTCCAGATGTCTGGAAATTAAATATATACAATTGTTCATAATTATAAATTGAATTAATCTACTGTAAGGCCTATTATATGCCAGTTAGGGTGGCGTCTGGTTTGTTTGTATCATGTTCAACAATGGCTGGTTACCAGTAAACAAAAATAAATCAGATTAAATCTAGAACATAAAGCTTAAACTCCCTCCACCTCGCATAATTTGATTTAATACTTAATAGGCCCAACAAATTGGAGTAAATATACTTAGGGCACTTAGGCCTATCTTAATTCGTTGGTACCTGTACTCTATTTAATTTGTGCACCATTATATTGTACAGCGCAACATATAACTGCATAATGAGTAAACCCAAAGGAACTCTAAGTCGTTCCGATGAACCCATAAAGAAATTGGAACACCACATGGAACTCTTACGTCAAGAGCATGTGAAGCTCCAACAGAAACACATCGAGTTGGACCACAAGTACCAGATTGCGGTGGCCAATAGGAGCCCAGATGAGTCAGTAGATGGATTCGTTGGTAATTTAATTAACACAGTGTCCGGACTCTTCAACAAAGACTCATTCAGCGATATTACTATCGGCCTGCAGAGCGGGGCGACCATGAAAGGTCACCGAATCGTGTTGGAATCCTCTCGCGGTAACTGGGGTTGCGACCTGGAGAGAGTGTCGCTTGTCGAGTTAACTACCTTCCGCGACTCAGTAGCTCGCGCTGTTCTACAATGGGTTTACACTAACAAAATTGTTTTCGTAGATAAACCAGAAAACTTTCCTTTGGACGTTATAAAAGCCGCTTCTCTGTATAAACTCGACCGGCTGAAACGCGTCTGCGAACAAACTTTATTGTCGTTGGTGAACGTAAAGAATTGCATCAGTTTCTTCGAGGTGGCGGAGGAATTCGACGCGTCGATATTGCGGAGCCACTGCTCCGAGGTGTTGTCTAGTCACTGGGACGAGTTCACGGTGGACGACTTCTCTAGGATGCCGGCTCCGCTCCTCTACCAGATGTTTAAGAACCACACTGGGTTCCCACTCCACGCGGCCATCCGGAACAACCGGGAGGACATTGTGTTCCTCTACTTGATGGAACACGATGTGGATCTTAGGGAATCTGTTAACCAGACAGACGAAGACGGTTGCCTACCTATCGATTTAGCACTAAAAGGCCGACAGGATAGCATCGCTCGGACTCTCGTAGATAACAAAGCCGATATAAACAGTCGTAACATTAATAACCAAACTCTCCTACATACAGCCATAGAGAGAGGCGACCATTTCGCAGCGATGTTCCTTATAAACCAGGAATGCGACATACATTGCCGAGTTACAACGACGCAGCACTCCGCGTTACATCTTTGCTCGTTCTTTACTGGAAACGACGCTGAGTTAGCCGACGTTGTGGACGCGCTGCTGGAGCGCAGTTGCGATGTAAACGCGCGCGACGCTTCCAGCAACACGCCGCTGCATCTCGCGATCAACTACGGGAAGTCGGTGATCGTCGATAAGTTGCTGAGCGCCGCGGAGGTGAATGCGGTTAACGACGCGTTCGAGTCGCCGCTGCTGCTCGCCCTGCTGCGGTTCGCGTCGCAACGAAGTCTCGTCGATCAGCTGATCGCGGCCGGAGCGGACCCGGAGGTTAGCAACCCCGGCACCGAGGAGCGGCCGCTGCACGCCGTCGTCCGGGAGGGCCAGGCCGACGCCGCGGAGTACCTCGTCCGACTCGGTTGCGTCGCCGACGCGGCCAACTCGCTCGGGGAGACCGCGATGCACCTCGCGGTGGGTTCGCGACTCGCCGGGCTGGTCGGGGTGCTCCTAGAGGCGGGCTGCGACCCCAACCGGCAGACAAAACGGCCCGGGACCGGGGACCCGCGGCCTCCCAGGGAACCCGACGCGTCGCTAAGCGACGATGACGACTCGGAGGATGTCTCCGGGGTAACGCCTTTCCATCTCGCAGTGAAACTTGGGTTCGACGAAATAGTCGAGAAGTTCCTCGACCATCAGAGTAGATGTAGATCGTCGTCTGGGTCTCTCCTTCCTTTGGATCTATCCCTCGCCGATTCCGAGGGACACACCGTGTTAGCCTTAGCTTTATGGGCTAACAAGTACGAGTTAGCCAAGAAGCTGTTGGTTTTGGGTGCCGATATCAACCGGATGAGTCCCGATGGTTTGAATCTCCTCCACTCCGCGATTCTCTCGCAGAACGCGGCCGCTGCGTTGTTCCTTATAGAGGCGGGTTGTTGGGTACAGACTCGGACCCGCGGTGGATCGGCTACCGGTAGCGAGAGACCCGCGGGTGAGTCCCCGTTGCTACTGGCTATCGGGCGGCACCTCCCGTCCGTGGTGGACGCGCTGTGCGCCCGGGGCTCCGACATGGCGGAGGTGGACGCGGGCGGCGACCCCTGTCTGTGGGTCGCCCTGGAGACGGGCCAGGAGGACGTGGCCTCCATCCTGCTGCGGCACGGCTGCGACCCCACGGGCTGGGCCGCCACAGGGCCTGGCGGCTGTCTGCAGACGCTGCTGCATCGAGCCGTGGACGAGAACAACGAGCCGGTCGCGTGTTTCCTGATCCGCGGGGGCTGCGACGTGGACGCGGCGAGACGACCCGGTCCCGACGGCGCCGGGGACCTGGAGGCCCGGGACCAACAGTCCCCGCTGCACATCGCCGCCTCCTGGGGGCTGTTCGCCGTGGTCGAGTGCCTCCTGGAGCACGGGGCCAACGTGAACGCCGTCGACAGCGAAGCTAAAGCGCCGATTCATATCGCGATCACCAACCAGCACGTTGAGATAATCGAGTTGTTGGTCGGCTGTCCGGCTATCGATCTGTCGCGACGAGATGCGGCTGGACAGACACCGTTCGCGTGCGCGATGACCTTCCGCAATAACAAAGCCGCGCAGTCGATTCTATCGCGGGAACCCACAGCCGCGGAACAAACTGACAACCGAGGGAGGAACTTCCTGCACGTCGCCATCCAGAATAACGATATCGAAGCGGTTCTCTTCCTCCTCTCCGTCGGGATCAACGTGAACACACCGATACGCGACAACCAGCGGTTGGCCCCGCTGCATCTCGCCGTTAACATCGGTTCGGAGATAATCCTTAGGAACCTGCTGCTGGCTGGTTGCGATGTCAACCAACTCACGTCGCTTAAACAACCCGCGTTGCATCTCGCCGTTGGTAACGATAGTCCGTCGATCGCGAGTATCCTAACGGATAACGGCTGCGATTACTCGTTGCGGGATGTGAACGGGGACAGCGCGCTGCACGTGGCTGCTAAGCGGGGTCACGTCGCGTCGGTCAAACAGCTGCTGGGAGAGACGCATATCGACGCGGAGGGTTTGAACGGTAAAGGCGAGACGCCGTTGCACGGGTTGGCGTACTCGGGGAGGGAGACCGCCACGGTTATATTCGGTCTATTCGTGGAAGCGATGCCGGAATACCCGTTGAATCTGCAGGACGGGGAGGGCAATACCTACCTGTTGCACGCGTACACGAGCGGGAATGTCGGGTTGTGTAAGTGGTTGGTTCGCGCGGGTGTCCGACTAGGGGTACCTAACGCGCACGGCGTCAACATATTCAACCATCAGGTCGCCACTAAACAACTGCTGTTTAAGATGCTGGAGTTGCTGCGTAGCGAGGCCCCTTGGACGGAGTGGGACGCCTGTCTGCAGTGCGGTGTCCGGTTCACTCTCACCGTGAGGAAACACCACTGTCGGCATTGCGGGAGGATTCTTTGCTCGAAATGTTCCGATAAGGTGATGCCGATTCTAAAGTTCGAATTGACTAAACCCGCCCGCATTTGCGACACTTGCAACGACGTATTGACTTTGGGTAGCAACCAATCCAGCTGACTCTGGGTAGCAACCAATCCAGCTGACTCTGGGTAGTAACCAATCCAGCTGACTTTGGGTAGCAACCAATCCAGCTGACTTTGGGTAGCAACCAATCCAGCTGACTTTGGGTAGCAACCAATCCAGCTGACTTTGGGTAGCAACCAATCCAGCTGACTTTGGGTAGCAACCAATCCAGCTGACTTTGGGTAGCAACCAATCCAGCTGACTTTGGGTAGCAACCAATCCAGCTGACTTTGGGTAGCAACCAATCCAGCTGAGTGTTTCTTGTTGTCCCTCCAATCCCTTAAGTTGCTTAGAAGAGTTTCTGTTGC
>JAUCBJ010007773.1:0-26370 GCA_032718475.1 Nemertoderma westbladi
AGCATTCTATACTACTGGGGATATGGAGGGAGAGAGAGTATAGTAGGTGGGAAGCGTGTGGGGTGGTGGTGGGAGGGGTTGTGTAGTGTATGCATATTGGGGGCTATGGAGGGAGAGAGAGTATAGCAGGTGGGAAGCGTGGGGGTGGTGGTGGGAGGGGTTGTGTAGTGTATGCATATTGGGGGCTATGGGGGGAGAGAGAGTATAGTAGGTGGGAAGCGTGGGGGTGGTGGTGGGAGGGGTTGTGTAGTGTATGCATATTGGGGGCTATGGAGGGAGAGAGAGTATAGTAGGTGGGAAGCGCGGGGGTGGTGGTGGGAGGGGTTGTGTGTGTAGTGTATGTATATTGGGGGCTATGGAGGTAGAGAGAGTATAGTAGGTGGGAAGCGTGTGGGGTGGTGGTGGGAGGGGTTGTGTAGTGTATGCATATTGGGGGATATGGAGGTAGAGAGAGTATAGTAGGTGGGAAGCGTGTGGGGTGGTGGTGGGAGGGGTTGTGTAGTGTATGCATATTGGGGGATATGGAGGGAGAGAGAGTATAGTAGGTGGGAAGCGCGGGGGTGGTGGTGGGAGGGGTTGTGTAGTGTATGCATATTGGGGGCTATGGAGGTAGAGAGAGTATAGTAGGTGGGAAGCGTGTGGGGTGGTGGTGGGAGGGGTTGTGTAGTGTATGCATATTGGGGGATATGGAGGGAGAGAGAGTATAGTAGGTGGGAAGCGCGGGGGTGGTGGTGGGAGGGGTTGTGTAGTGTATGTATATTGGGGGCTATGGAGGTAGAGAGAGTATAGTAGGTGGGAAGCGTGTGGGGTGGTGGTGGGAGGGGTTGTGTAGTGTATGCATATTGGGGGATATGGAGGGAGAGAGAGTATAGTAGGTGGGAAGCGCGGGGGTGGTGGTGGGAGGGGTTGTGTAGTGTATGCATATTGGGGGCTATGGAGGTAGAGAGAGTATAGTAGGTGGGAAGCGTGTGGGGTGGTGGTGGGAGGGGTTGTGTAGTGTATGCATATTGGGGGATATGGAGGGAGAGAGAGTATAGTAGGTGGGAAGCGCGGGGGTGGTGGTGGGAGGGGTTGTGTAGTGTATGCATATTGGGCTATGGAGGGAGATAGAGAGAATATAGTAGGTGGGAAGCGTGTGGGTGGTGGTGGGAGGGGTTGTGTAGTGTATGCATATTGGGGGCTATGGAGGGAGAGAGAGTATTGGAGGTGGGAAGCGTGGGGGTGGTGGTGGGAGGGGTTGTGTAGTGTATGCATATTGGGGGCTATGGAGGGAGAGAGAGTATTGGAGGTGGGAAGCGTGGGGGTGGTGGTGGGAGGGGTTGTGTAGTGTATGCATATTGGGGGCTATGGAGGGAGAGAGAGAGTATAGTAGGTGGGAAGCGTGGGGGTGGTGGTGGGAGGGGTTGTGTAGTGTATGCATATTGGGGGCTATGGAGGGAGAGAGAGTATTGGAGGTGGGAAGCGTGGGGGTGGTGGTGGGAGGGGTTGTGTAGTGTATGCATATTGGGGGCTATGGAGGGAGAGAGAGTATAGTAGGTGGGAAGCGTGGGGGTGGTGGTGGGAGGGGTTGTGTAGTGTATGCATATTGGGGGCTATGGAGGGAGAGAGAGTATAGTAGGTGGGAAGCGTGGGGGTGGTGGTGGGAGGGGTTGTGTAGTGTATGCATATTGGGGGCTATGGAGGGAGAGAGAGTATAGTAGGTGGGAAGCGTGGGGGTGGTGGTGGGAGGGGTTGTGTAGTGTATGCATATTGGGGGCTATGGAGGGAGAGAGAGTATTGTAGTAGGTGGGAAGCGTGGGGGTGGTGGTGGGAGGGGTTGTGTAGTGTATGCATATTGGGGGCTATGGAGGGAGAGAGAGAGTATAGTAGGTGGGAAGCGTGGGGGTGGTGGTGGGAGGGGTTGTGTAGTGTATGCATATTGGGGGCTATGGAGGGAGAGAGAGTATAGTAGGTGGGAAGCGTGGGGGTGGTGGTGGGAGGGGTTGTGTAGTGTATGCATATTGGGGGCTATGGAGGGAGAGAGAGAGTATAGTAGGTGGGAAGCGTGGGGGTGGTGGTGGGAGGGGTTGTGTAGTGTATGCATATTGGGGGATATGGAGGGAGAGAGAGTATAGTAGGTGGGAAGCGTGGGGGTGGTGGTGGGAGGGGTTGTGTAGTGTATGCATATTGGGGGATATGGAGGAAGAGAGAGTATAGTAGGTGGGAAGCGTGGGGGTGGTGGTGGGAGGGGTTGTGTAGTGTATGCATATTGGGGGATATGGAGGGAGAGAGAGTATAGTAGGTGGGAAGCGTGGGGGTGGTGGTGGGAGGGGTTGTGTAGTGTATGCATATTGGGGGCTATGGAGGGAGAGAGAGTATAGTAGGTGGGAAGCGTGGGGGTGGTGGTGGGAGGGGTTGTGTAGTGTATGCATATTGGGGGCTATGGAGGGAGAGAGAGTATTGGAGGTGGGAAGCGTGGGGGTGGTGGTGGGAGGGGTTGTGTAGTGTATGCATATTGGGGGCTATGGAGGGAGAGAGAGTATAGTAGGTGGGAAGCGCGGGGGTGGTGGTGGGAGGGGTTGTGTAGTGTATGCATATTGGGGGCTATGGAGGGAGAGAGAGTATAGTAGGTGGGAAGCGTGGGGGTGGTGGTGGGAGGGGTTGTGTAGTGTATGCATATTGGGGGCTATGGAGGGAGAGAGAGTATAGTAGGTGGGAAGCGTGGGGGTGGTGGTGGGAGGGGTTGTGTAGTGTATGCATATTGGGGGCTATGGAGGGAGAGAGAGTATAGTAGGTGGGAAGCGTGGGGGTGGTGGTGGGAGGGGTTGTGTAGTGTATGCATATTGGGGGCTATGGAGGGAGAGAGAGTATAGTAGGTGGGAAGCGTGGGGGAGGTGGTGGGAGGGGTTGTGTAGTGTATGCATATTGGGGGCTATGGGGGGAGATAGAGTATAGTAGGTGGGAAGCGTGGGGGTGGTGGTGGGAGGGGTTGTGTAGTGTATGCATATTGGGGGATATGGAGGGAGATAGAGTATAGTAGGTGGGAAGCGTGGGGGTGGTGGTGGGAGGGGTTGTGTAGTGTATGCATATTGGGGGCTATGGAGGGAGAGAGAGTATAGTAGGTGGGAAGCGTGGGGGTGGTGGTGGGAGGGGTTGTGTAGTGTATGCATATTGGGGGCTATGGAGGGAGAGAGAGTATAGTAGGTGGGAAGCGTGTGGGTGGTGGTGGGAGGGGTTGTGTAGTGTATGCATATTGGGGGCTATGGAGGGAGAGAGAGTATAGTAGGTGGGAAGCGTGTGGGTGGTGGTGGGAGGGGTTGTGTAGTGTATGCATATTGGGGGCTATGGAGGGAGAGAGAGTATAGTAGGTGGGAAGCGTGTGGGTGGTGGTGGGAGGGGTTGTGTAGTGTATGCATATTGGGGGCTATGGAGGGAGAGAGAGTATAGTAGGTGGGAAGCGTGTGGGTGGTGGTGGGAGGGGTTGTGTAGTGTATGCATATTGGGGGCTATGGAGGGAGAGAGAGTATAGTAGGTGGGAAGCGTGTGGGTGGTGGTGGGAGGGGTTGTGTAGTGTATGCATATTGGGGGCTATGGAGGGAGAGAGAGTATAGTAGGTGGGAAGCGTGTGGGTGGTGGTGGGAGGGGTTGTGTAGTGTATGCATATTGGGGGCTATGGAGGGAGAGAGAGTATAGTAGGTGGGAAGCGTGGGGGTGGTGGTGGGAGGGGTTGTGTAGTGTATGCATATTGGGGGCTATGGAGGGAGAGAGAGTATAGTAGGTGGGAAGCGTGTGGGTGGTGGTGGGAGGGGTTGTGTAGTGTATGCATATTGGGGGCTATGGAGGGAGAGAGAGTATAGTAGGTGGGAAGCGTGTGGGTGGTGGTGGGAGGGGTTGTGTAGTGTATGCATATTGGGGGCTATGGAGGGAGAGAGAGTATAGTAGGTGGGAAGCGTGGGGGTGGTGGTGGGAGGGGTTGTGTAGTGTATGCATATTGGGGGCTATGGAGGGAGAGAGAGTATAGTAGGTGGGAAGCGTGGGGGTGGTGGTGGGAGGGGTTGTGTAGTGTATGCATATTGGGGGCTATGGAGGGAGAGAGAGTATAGTAGGTGGGAAGCGTGTGGGTGGTGGTGGGAGGGGTTGTGTAGTGTATGCATATTGGGGGCTATGGAGGGAGAGAGAGTATAGTAGGTGGGAAGCGTGTGGGTGGTGGTGGGAGGGGTTGTGTAGTGTATGCATATTGGGGGCTATGGAGGGAGAGAGAGTATAGTAGGTGGGAAGCGTGGGGGTGGTGGTGGGAGGGGTTGTGTAGTGTATGCATATTGGGGGCTATGGAGGGAGAGAGAGTATAGTAGGTGGGAAGCGTGTGGGTGGTGGTGGGAGGGGTTGTGTAGTGTATGCATATTGGGGGCTATGGAGGGAGAGAGAGTATAGTAGGTGGGAAGCGTGTGGGTGGTGGTGGGAGGGGTTGTGTAGTGTATGCATATTGGGGGCTATGGGGGGAGAGAGAGTATAGTAGGTGGGAAGCGTGTGGGTGGTGGTGGGAGGGGTTGTGTAGTGTATGCATATTGGGGGCTATGGAGGGAGAGAGAGTATAGTAGGTGGGAAGCGTGGTGGTGGTGGTGGGAGGGGTTGTGTAGTGTATGCATATTGGGGGCTATGGGGGGAGAGAGAGTATAGTTGGTGGGAAGCGTGGGGGTGGTGGTGGGAGGGGTTGTGTAGTGTATGCATATTGGGGGCTATGGGGGGAGAGAGAGTATAGTTGGTGGGAAGCGTGTGGGTGGTGGTGGGAGGGGTTGTGTAGTGTATGCATATTGGGGGCTATGGAGGGAGAGAGAGTATAGTAGGTGGGAAGCGTGTGGGTGGTGGTGGGAGGGGTTGTGTAGTGTATGCATATTGGGGGCTATGGAGGGAGAGAGAGTATAGTAGGTGGGAAGCGTGGGGGTGGTGGTGGGAGGGGTTGTGTAGTGTATGCATATTGGGGGCTATGGAGGGAGAGAGAGTATAGTAGGTGGGAAGCGTGTGGGTGGTGGTGGGAGGGGTTGTGTAGTGTATGCATATTGGTAATATGATAATAATAGTGATTGATATACATACTGATAATTCTGAGTAATGGTGTGCATCGATTTTATTAATAGTTATCATGTATGTCAAGGGATTACCGTCGATATAAACATTAAATTAAGTGAACTGGGCGTTGCAAATAGTTACTAGGATATTTATTACTTAAAGAACAACATAACAGAAACGTGTAATTAGAAGTTTAACACTAACCAACACCCAAAGCGGGGGTTACATTAGCGGGGGTTGGGGGGTGCTTTTTTGCCGAGTCAGCTCTCGGGGCAAATACCACACCCTGGTTTGCCATTCCACAGGGTGGGTGTCGCAATGGAGTCAGATATGAGGCCCATCACCCTTATCTACTCTGGCGCACATGACCCACCATTGGCTGTTGCAGCTCATCTGCTGGGTCATGCCCTGTACCCTTGCTGCCAGGTGCAGGTCGCAGTGAAGTGCTCTCAGAGTGGACATGAGAACACTCTACTCCTGACCAGCCATTGGTAGATCACCATCTGCCTGATCAGGCCATATACCCCTGCAGCCAAGTATATGGGTCCTTAATCCAGGACCAAGGGCGTCCTTATCCCAGAACGAAGGGGGTCCTAGTTACAGGACCAGATTTGCCCTAGTAAAAGGGGTCTATGCAGCTACAGGTGGCACCTCCTTTATGCTGCATGGAGGTGGCAAGTTTTCTTGATCAATGACCTAGAATACCTGACCTGACCTGAGATGAAAAGATGAGAAATGAAAAAAAAAAAAAATGAAAACAAATAAGTTGGTGCCAGTTCCCAAGAAGGGCAACCTAACACTCTATGGTTCTTTTCGGAGAATCTCATTGATCTCAATTGCTGCAAAGCTATACAATAGGATTCTATTAAATCGCATCAGGGATCCCATTGAGAGACTGCTCCGTGGAAATCAGAATGGGTTCCGTAAAGGTCGTGGGACCATGGAGCCCATTTTGGCACTTAGAAGGATAATTGAAGAATTATCAAAAAAGAAAGACAGGCATCTGGCTGTTATCTTTGTTGACTTCTTCAAGGCCTTTGATTCAGTCTCTCGCTCACGTATGTTCAGCATACTTTCATTATATGGGATTCCTGATGAAATTATTGCAGCAATCAGATCAGTATACGATGGTTCGACAACATTTGTGTCTACTGTTGACGGTGACACAGAACCATTCGAAGTGTTATGGGGCGTCCTCCAAGGAGACACACTTGCACCATTCTTATTCATTATTGTGGTTGACTATGTTCTACGCATGTCCTTAGATCATCATAATGATGATGGGGTGATGATAACTCCACCTACTGGCTCCAGAAGTCGAGGAAATCCTGCCAAGTACCTAACTGATCTAGACTTTGCTGATGACTTAGGAGTACTCTCAGAATCATTAGAGGGAGCCCAACGGCTCCTCAGCTCATTAGAACATGCTGCTTCTAGTGTTGGTCTTTTTATTAACTCCAGAAAGACCAAAATTCTGACAGTTAACTTTGAAAGTCCTCAGCAAGTCTCTGATCGGATGAGCATAAGCTCAAAGGATGGTATGCTTGAGCATGTCGACGACTTCTGTTACCTGGGATCATGGATCCGGAAGTCAGGTGAGGACCTTCGAATACGTAAGGGAAAGGCATGGGCAGCCTTGAATAGGCTTTCCAGGATTTGGAAGTCACCGAGAATTAATCGGAAACTTAAGGTCCGATTATTTAGAGCAGCAGTAGTTCCAGTACTCCTCTACAAATCTCTGGATGGCACATTCACAAGAATGCTACGCCGGGTTCATTGTGTCAAGTACAATGCACACATCTCCAACCAGACACTATATAACATTGGAGGTGTCTCATTGGTTCCCCCAAGCTTGACACTAGAACAAAATCGCCTCCGCTTTGCAGGACATTGCTTTCGCCGTGAGGACCAGCCAGTGCATAATCTTGTACTTTGGCAGCCTCATGGAGTGAATAAGCATGGTGGACAGCCCATGACTTTCTTGAGACGCATCTTAAAGGACACTGGTCTTAAAGATGCGGATGATCTAGCAAATGTCATGGGTGATAGGGAGTTGTGGCGGTGCAATTTTGTTGACAAGCCGGCACAGCATTCTTAAAAATGCAGCTGCAATGCAGCATGCCGATCCTAGTAGTAGTAACACCCAAAGGCCTCCTATAATTATATGCCAACATCTGTCTGTCTCTTTATATGAAAGGAAAACGGGAAGTTATTTTTCCATAATTATGAAGTTATTGTCCAAAGTGTGAAGTGTTGGTTATAGTTAAAACATTCGAATAAGGAAATGTTTTATTAAAATGCATCGATATATTGGATGTTACATTTAAAGAATGTGCAAAAAAAATGCAAAAAAAGTATTTTAAGAAAACACACATAGTGACTTGGTTATAGAAAAATTAATGCAAGCAAAGAAAAGAGTATAAAGTATAACAAATAAATAGTAGCAAATGGCCTTTCTTTAAAATCTTGTCAATCAGGAAGATTTAATAATTGTGATAAAATCTTTTTGGGAATTTTTCTAGTTTTAGAGTTTCTAATTTTTATAGTTTTTTTTCTAGTAAAACAAATTTAGATTGGTCAACCATTAATTAATACACGTTTTGACAATAATTAGTTCACGTTTAGTTTACCATTAGTTCACGTTTAGTTTACCATTAGTTCACGGTTAATTTACCATTAATTTACGTTTAGTTTACCATTAGTTCACGTTTAGTTTACCATTAGTTCACGTTTAGTTTACCATTAGTTCAGGCTTAGTTTACCATTAGTTCACGTATAATTTACCATTATTTCACGTATAGTTTACCATTAGTTCACATTTAGTTTACCATTAGTTCAGGCTTAATTTACCATTAGTTCACGTATAGTTTACCATTAGTTCACATTTAGTTTACCATTAATTTACATGTAGTTTATCATTAGTTCACGTTTAGTTTACCATTAGTTCACGTTTAATTTACCATTAGTTCATGTATAGTTTACCATTAGTTCAGGCTTAGTTTACCATTACATCACGTTCAGTTTACCATTAGTTCAGGCTTAGTTTACCATTAGTTCACGTATAGTTTACCATTAGTTCAGGCTTAGTTTACCATTAGTTTACATTTTGTCCTGTCGGGCAGTGTTGCGACTTACCTACGAATGTTGCCAAGGTTATCAACACATCCATATTAGTAGTCCGATGGCGCAGGGCGCGCCAAGCGCGAACGAATATGTGGACCCCACCGAAGGCCATAACGGGAGTGGAGAGCATCCAGAGGAGGAGGTTGCTGAGAGAGAGACCCGGGAGGATGGAGATGTCGAGGGCTTCCACCGACATCATAACGATCATAACGACCATGGCGGGGAGTCCGAACACGAGGTTGATGAGGAAGGAGGTCCGCCACTTGCGGATCTCGTCCTTAAACCTGTAGCGGTCGGACACATTGTCCCTGGCAACCGGAACGGCCGTGTATCCGAGATCCCGGATGCTTCCCAGTATCTTCCGGGGTCCGGTAACGTCCGGGTCGTAGACGACGCGACCGCGACTCGTTGCCAGGGCGACGGTTACCGTGGTGACACCGGCCAGTTTACCGAGGGTCGACTCAATGTGATTGACGCAGGAGCTACACGTCATCCCGGATATAGTGACGTCAAGGGTTCCCTCCCCTGTGACGTCACCATCGAGCTTGCTCGCCGTGTAACCCAGGGCGTTGATGGCGGTTGCTATGGCGACGGGGTCGGTGACCGCGGGGTCGTACCGGACCTCGGCTTTCTCGGCGAGCAGCGACACGAGGACCCCGTGGATTCCGGGTTTACCGCGTAGCGACCGCTCGATACCGCCCACGCACGACGCACACGTCATTCCCTTCACCAACAACTGGCATTTAATGACGTTACTGACTTTAATGACGGCGTCGTCGGGTCTGGTCTCGGCGACAAGATGAGGAAGTTCCGGGGGAGTGGCGGAGAAACCCAAACCTCGGATTCTTTCGATAATAACGCCGAGAGAAACAACATCGCAGTCGAACTCCACAGTTGCGTTGGACTCGACCAAAGAGACTTCCACCGAATCAACACCCTCCATATCCCCCACCGCCGTCTCTATCTTGTTAACACATTTACCGCATTTTAATCCACCAACACCAATAACGACAGGAGAATCGTTGTACGGGGCCGCTCGGTTATCTACACCATTACTGAACGCTCGGTCAGTGACCCCTCTAGTGACCCCCCGGTCAGTGACCCCTCTAGTGACCCCCCGGTCAGTGACCCCTCTAGTGACCGCCTGGTAAGTGACCCCCCTACTGGCCCCTCTATCTCCCCCGGCCACCACGGTACACCCGAACCCCAGGGCCTCTACCGCCGACCGGATTCCCTCCGAGGAAATCATTGAGGGATCGAAGCGAGCCGTAGCCGAGTCGCCCCGCAGGTCGACTCGGCAGACGGTGACCCCGGGTTTACCGGCCAAGGTTCCCTCGATGGTTCGAACGCACGAGACGCAAGTCATCCCGGTTACCGACAGCGAGACGTCCGACAATCGCGTCGGAGATTCCGCGAGTTCGAGGGGGTCGGGAGAATCGGGTTGGAATACCGACTCCAATACGGAACATTTAAACCCCAAATCGGTAAGAACGCCCAGTAAATATTCGGTAGTTACGTGTTTACTGTGGACCACAACCGTCTGTTTGTCTCCCAACGATACCTCGACGCTGTCGACGCCAACTATCGATCCGACCTTAGTCTCGATCTTATTAACGCACTTCCCGCACCGCATCCCGTCGACGGCGAACCGCGTCGCCGACAGATCCAACGAGGTGGGCACCGGTTCGTAGGGCGTCTGGACACTGTAACCCATCTGGTCCAACATCCCGGACACACGTTGTCTCGATACAACGTCCGTAAAGTGTTTAATGAAGGCCATCTTACTGCGAGGCGCGACAATGCAATGAATCACCCCGAACAAATAATCAACTGTTTGTTTTTCTAGACCGTTGGGTTCAATCTTGTAGATGAGAATATCGGCGGAAGTACTGTAAGTAGGTCGACCGGTTAGAGAGTTGTTGTCCTTTATTAATGTGGATATTAAATGTTCAGGAGACGGAAAGATTAGCGAGTTATATCTAATAATCGCCGAGGTTGAAGGTTCATCTACGGAGGTAGAATCTATACGATCGCCTTGATTCCCTGCAGTCCTCAACGCGTGTAGCCAATCAGAACTCGAGTTTGGGGGAAAACAAATATGAATTACATCCATTTGTTATTTTTCTGTCGTCGAGTAAATAGTAAGTGGCATTGATTCAAGGTTATACCAGATGTAAAATACATGTAGAGTTAGATAACACGCGCCGATTTAATAACAAGAATAACAAATCGTGTAACAAAAGAAAGCTGTTTTATTCACACCTAAAGGATTCCAAGAATTAATGTTGCTAATATAATACGAATTCAATTAATTTAAGATTCGATTATCCAATTAAGTAAAATGAATATAGCTAATTAATTGATATGATATAGAAGACGTGGCTATATTATTCCCAGGGCGTGTCGGTATTGGCTTGCTAGGAAGTGGTGGAACATGAAGGATGAGGCGTCTGTTTGGGGTGAATATCGCCCGGGTTTGTAGCCGCTAGAAAGGCCGTCCATTAAGGTGTTACACAACCAGGTATCCTCCCGTTGCACAGCCGCACTTACGTCGCAGTTGCTATCGATTTCAGCCAGTAATTCTTGGCTTCCGCGATTCGCGTCGAAATAAGTTTTAGTAAGAAAATAATCAAATACGACGATCGTCTTATTGTAAGAAACTGGAATAAAATAACTCGTGTCCATCCACTGCTCGAATCTGTTTACCACACAATTGGGATAGATGACGTTGTAAGTGACGTCACCGGTGTATCTCCCTGTATCGGTGGACTTTGGGTAATATTCCAACGTGTACAACCGTTCAGAGAGAATCTTAAAGAGTTTGTCGTCTTTAAATTCTTTGGATAACGTTTTTTTATGGACGTAAGGGAAGTGTGCGAAGTCCACCGCGTTATCAACGACAGCCTTCCAGTTACAATCGATCGAGTGAGACTCAGTTCGAACATGTACGAACTCAATGTCTAAACTATTCCCCGCGTCTGAACACCACCGTTTTACAGGTTCTAGCTGTTTAGTAAATGATTCAGCGCTCTCTGTTGTGTCTGTATCTAGGAGACCGCGCAACTTTATGAAGCAATAAGGACCCCATTGGGAGACTGGAATAGGTCTAAGTCCGTGGTCCCTGGCCCTAAAGTCCTCTATACCTCGGATTCGAGTTGCTTTCTTTAAACGCCCGTCCAGTTGGTAAGTCCAGCCGTGGTACGGACATTGTATGTCAGTAAGTAACCCGGTGCCCTCGGGAAGTAAACGGGATGCCCTGTAACAATCAACATAAATTAATTATTTATTTTAAATATAATGTATTAAATAAATACATGTAATAATTATAATTTAAAAGAATTTTAATTAATAGTTTGAAGATATGTGTATGTAGTGTGGTGTAAATGTCTATGTTCGCGGTGGTTTGCCCCGAGAGAGCTGAATGTTCGCGGTGGGGGTGGAATTGTCAAGATGAGGGGGGGGCCACTGTGGTATTATTGGTACGGCCTGATAATAATAAAGTACCAATAAACACCGTTATTGGCGCCAGAAACACCTTCGCATAGCTGCAATATATAGTGCGTACACCATGTGTGACCGACCGACAAACACATGGTACAAGCCATGAAGTATTTGAGGACGTTGTTTTCGCGTGAGGACCAGTCAGTGAGTGCGCACAGTTGCACAATCTTGTACTTTGGCAACCCCCATGGAGAAATAAGCATGGTGGACAGCCCATGACTTTCTTGAGACGCCCCTTAAAGGACACTGGCCTTGGAGATGCGGATAATCTCGCGAAATAAAATTATAATTAAATTGTAGATAAAATTGCAATATAAAAATAAAATTGCAATAAAATTATAGAGCTCTGCTTTTTAGACTTTATCATATTCATAATATGAATGAATATGATACAAACTATGAAAATAATTGTTTTGTATTGCATTGTATTTGCTTATGTTTAAATTTGTTTGAATTTAAAAGAAAATTTTATGCATCCATCACATGCCTACTTTTTAACCGGGTAGTGTACAAATTTAGGAGTCGCGTAATTTTTCTTGAAATAATATCTCATATTATCTCTCCAAACCACGTACGCCGGGATTAGTCCTACAATTGCGCCAATAATCAGGAAACTTAAGAAAATAACCTGTAAATTACTTAATGAGTTATTATGTTAATTACTGTTAATATTTACATTATTCATACATCAGAAAAAATTATTATTTTAATTCAAATTTCAACAACATAAGCTCCGCATTGGCCCGGAGCCGGAACCAGATCCGGAACCAGAAAATTGGCCCAGAGCTCCGGATTTCCGGAGCTCTGTCGCATCCCTACAACCCATGCACACCAATTTTCGAACAAAGATACGCCTCCGTCGAGGCAAATTTGTATTACTAAATAATAATAATAAATAATAATGTATAAGAAGCAAGGAGCACAAATAAGATAAGGACCTGTGGAAGTCCGACTATAATAAAGGGGTTACAGTGCGAGGGCAGAGAGAGAAGGACACCTCGGGCAGACCAAGAGATGGTACCTACCAGTCGCAGGATCCAGACAGAAACTGCTGACGCACTGAGGCGAGAGTTCGTGGAACGGCTGTTTATTCTTACAGAGTTTATGGTGGAAACCATGGACTGTTGCTCGAGTTATAGGGTGACGGTTTCGCTGGTTGGTAATGTACAACAATGTAAAGTTATAACAATCGGAAGTATATCTATAAATGTGACCTACAGTAGGGTTGTAATGTGAAATATAACAACTCACCATTAATACACTGTTACTGTAAAATAGTTAAATATTGCGTAATTTTGTTATAAAATAGTATTTCTCCAATACAGACCTGATGTCAGATTGAATTTAATCGTAAATATTCTTTTATAGAGGTTGACACCATCTATATACGACAACAATAGAGCGATTAGTTCTCAAGATATATTGCACAAAAGGTAAAGGATATCTTATTATATGAACACACTAATGTTGAATTAGGGCGCGAAAACCTTTTATGCAATATCTCGAGACTATTTGCTTTAGCTTTTTTTGTTGTTTCGATAGTCTACCGGTGACTTTCTATACAATAAAGCTTGGTAGTGTTTCTATACCTAATAGATTTATCTAAATTAGAAATAGAGCTAAGTAATTGCATTGTATCTATATTATATTATATCTGGGGGGCGTCGGTAAATAGAAAGTATACATATCCAAAGTTCACAAGAAACACGTTAGATGGTAACCTATACCTGTACTGGTACCAATAATAGAGATCTTTATCGAACTCATCAGCAGTTAACCTCGCAAGGGGAGTGGTGGCGATTATTGGAAAAAGGTCACACTTAACACCAAATAATTAACATTGATATCACCAAAAATGGTTTCCATATCCGAAAAGTCATCTCCGGGAAATTGATATAATAAATTAAAGTGCTAATAAAATAATTAGCATTTTTCATATTGATTTATTATTATGCTAGACAGTCATCCACCACTTCATTAAACTATTTCTCAAAAATATTTAATTGGATTTTAATAAACCTTCATACAGAAACAAATGTTTTGCCCACTACTACAGTAAATTCCGCAGATAGGGGGGGGGGGGGGGGGGGGGGGAACTGGACGCAATAAAAATTCATCCCTCTTCAGGGGAAATTGGACGCAAATAACAGCTGATTACTCTCAAAAATAAAACTATAACCTGTTCTATTGTGCTTAGTTTATTGTTTTGGTTAAATTAACGTGCCACTGTAACCTGCTCCTTTCCCTAAATTGAGAATTCAACATTGAGGCGGGATATTAATTCGCCAAGGCGGGTTTTGCGTCGAGTTTCCCCCCCCCCCCCCCCCCCCCCCCCCTGTCTCAAATTCGGTCAGTCACAGAAAATAATAACTAAAGTTTAGTTATTCTAACAGAAAGGCTTTCGGACAAACTTTCTTCTCCACAAATTCAGATATTCTCATGAAAAAAATGCATGAGCAATATCAATGCTATCAGCTAATATCAATACTGAAGTTGCTAACTAATAAATTACGTCAGTCACATGTGACTGGCGGAATTTTGCATTTATTGGTGAATTTTAGGCATTGCATTTATCTGATAGTGTTAATATTTCTCAGGCATTTTGGTAAAGAGATTGTGGGGCGAGACACGTAGTCGGCGAGCCTTGGCATACGGTTCATATAGGGCAAATGGGGCATGTCCGTCTGTCTGTCTGTCCGTCCGTCTGTCTGGTAAATGTTTGAACGCGAATTTCTCTGCATCGCTGGTTCGGAATTGAACCAAACTTAGTAGGTAAGTAGTAGAGAGAAAGTTTAGAAAGTTTGTAAAGTTTGGTGAAAAATCATGCAGTCTGACGTCAGCTACGACAGATTATGTAGTTTTTAGAAAATGTTAAATTCCTCGGGAAGGCCTCATTTTCCTGAGCTGAAATTTTGGTGGCCTGTAGAGAATCATGAAGTCTATCTTTTACGAAATTGAAAAGTTAAGACATTTAATTGGGGATCCGCTAGAGACTCAGAAGTAATGACATAGGCCTACCGGTACGGTACTGCTGTACAGTGCTGCACTGGTAAGTACGAAATTGCAGAATAACAATTTGACACCACCTAGCGGATTAACATATGATTGTATATCGAATGAATACATTTATAGCATGGGATATTGGGTCCAAACTAGACATGCCCCATTTGCTCTATATGAACCGTATGCCAAGGCTTGCCGACTACGTGCTGCGCGAAGTCCCCACGAACGTGTCTGAATTTGTGGATAATAAAGTTTGACAGAAAAGCTTTCTGTATCAGAATAACTAAAATTTCTGTGACTGACGGAATTTCCAGCTTTATTAGCAAAAGAAAAACTAGGAATTGGTAATTTTTGAACATTGGCCAGAAAATAGTTTAATCTGTGCATAAATATGTTGAATTGAAAATTTTATATAAAAAAAATTGACCAAGACCTCTAATATATAAATTGCCTAAGTTAATTAACTGAAAATGAAAGAAAGTAGAGTTACAGGTAATGTTTGATCAGTTAGTGGTAATTCCAGCTATTAATCAGTTCCATTAATTGTAAGTCTCATTATCTATGCCATTTCGCCGACCTACAGAAAGATACTTAAATTCAGGGGTCAACTTTTAAGCGCTTAATATTCTAGCAGCGGGATCAACAAGACGAGCCTACCTCACATTGGGATCAACAAGACGAGCCTACCTCACATTGGGATCAACAAGACGAGCCTACCTCACATTGGGATCAACAAGACGAGCCTACCTCACATTGGGATCAACAAGACGAGCCTACCTCACATTGGGATCAACAAGACGAGCCTACCTCACATTCATATAAAAAAAAATACAAAGTAGTAAAACAGAGATGGAAAAGTGTCAAATTGTTTAAACACTGTAAATACCACTGAAGTTGGCTTGGTCGATATCTTTCGCTGTGTTTCTATTCCGGGATTTAAAATAGTTCGACACGACCGGAGAGGCAAGAAGGGTGGTGGGTGGCGTGTCCCAGAGGACTACCCTTGTCGCCTACACGGCCAGAAATAAAAACCAACTCTACTTTAGAAACTATATGGATCCAAGTAGGGCATATTTTACTTTGTAATGTTTACAGCCCACCTAAGTATAACAAAATCCAGTTCATTAAAGAAATATCCGAGGAAATTGAAACAGCTTTAATACTTGAGCCTACAAATTCCATCATAGTGCACGGAGACTTTATTAATATTAACGTTCTAAAGGTGGATGGATAGCCCCAGTACAAAAAGTCTAAGAACTTTATTGAATGATTCCAGAAAATGATATAACTGACAGGGGGTTTTCCTTGCGATTTTTCTACCCACGGTTACACTACTTTGACCCTCAAAAACAAAATTAGAAAAAATGACAAGTTGGATTCCGACGAAAAGTTTAATTTTTCGAAAACACTAATAGAGTCAATTCTAGATAAGTACGCCCCAATAAAGGAGGGGGGGAATTTAACTAGTTCAAAACAAATAAGTATGTGAGGGAGAAATACTCCAATATAACTGACTCTAAAAGTAGGTGGAAAATCATAAATTCGATTTTAGGTATATAGGTAGATGCAAACATAATTCAATTACTACTACTAGGTCGAGCGAACTCGGACAGTGGAAATGAGATCCTTCCAGGCTTCCCGATTCTCCAACTACTACTACTAGGTCGAGCGAACTCGGACAGTGGAAATGAGATCCTTCCAGGCTTCCCGATTCTCCATAGTTGTCGCAATTTCGTTTCTCCCAAGTTCAGTATCCCTTTCAAGTTGATCTATATATGTTATGGCAGGTCGTCCACGACTGCGCTTTCCATGAGTTGGTTGCCAGAGAAGTAGATCTGGTATGACCTCGTCTTTACACTGAATATTAATCTGCGTTCACGGAGGGTGGTTGATACAGGTGGTATTGTACCATAAAGCTCGGCGTTTGTCATGTGTTGTCTCCAGCTGATGTTTAGGGCTGCCCTTAGTAGTGTTGTGTAGCAACCATCAATTCGTTGTTCAAGTGATTTAGTCAGTGTCCAGGTCTCACCCCCGTATAAAAATACACTTTCCACTGTGGCTAGAAAGAATCTCTTCAGGTGCCTGGAGAGATCTGATTTCCAGATGGTATCCATTTTTGATAGAGCTACCCAAGCCTTTGCTTTCCTAACTTCTATGTCCTTTTTGCTACTCTCTATCAATGATCCAAGGTACTGGAAGTCATCGACCTTCCTTAGTTGATTATTATCAATGGTTGTCAAGTTTCCATCAACATTAAAGGTCATGAATTCGGTCTTGGTAGCATTTATATGCAATCCAACCTCCTTAGCAGCCCTCACCACTTTATTTAGTAGAAGCTGTGCATCTGCTAGCGTATTAGAGAGCAGGGCGATGTCATCCGCAAAGTCGGTGTCTGTGACTGTATTTGCCGGATATCTACTACTTCTGCGTTCTCGAAGTGTGAATCCCAGATCTTCACCCTTTGTGGCCGTCCTCATTGCGTAATCCAGCACAATTACAAATAGTAATGGTGCTAATGTGTCACCTTGCTGTACGCCAGCCAGGATTGAGAAAAACTCAGTTTCACCATCTGGTGAGAGTACCTGCGCTTCTGTGTCACAATATAACAATCCAATGCCAGCAACAATTACTTCTGGTATTCCATAAGCTCTTAGGATTTCAAGCATTTTACCTCTATGGATGGAGTCGAATGCCTTCTTGAAGTCCACAAAAGTCATGACTGCGGGGAGATTCTTTGACTTAATTCCTTCAATCAGTCTCCGTAGTGCAAGTATCTGAGCTATTGTTGATCTACTTGGTCGAAATCCGTTTTGGCTCTTACGCAGTAGTTTCTCTTATGTGAGGCCTAATCCTATATAGAATCATTTTATTGTATATTTTGGCAGCTACCACAAGCAGACAGATCCCACGATAGTTTGTTGATATATCGAGGTCTCCTTTCTTGGGGAGAGGCTTTAGTTGACTGCTGCTTTAGAGGAGTGCTGTTTAGCACTCCGGTTTTCCATACCTCCGCTGGGATTTCATCTAATCCACTCGCTTTATTATTGGACATGCTTTTAATGCTTCTTTGGAGTTCGGCAGGTGTGAAGTCCCCTGTTTCTATAGGTAGTGTCTTGTCATATATTTTCCTTGTAGGGCTGACCTCGATGTTTGGTGGCTGCCCAAGCAAGTTGCTGAAGTGATTTTTCCACTTCCCAACACGTTCTTCAGGACTATCGGCTTTGAGGCGCCCCTTTGCACAACTTTTCCGACCAGATACCTCATTTACAGTTTGCCAGGTAAGTCTTGATTGTTGCCGTATGTGAGTAGTTGTAATTGCTTCAATTTTATCCTGTATGTACTTTTCACCCCGGTACCAACACTAGTACATCTTGTTGCAGCGACATTCAAACACTATATTTACTGCGAAAAGATACAATAATAATAATAATAGTCACAAAATTTAAACCAACAAAATGGCCAATATTTGCCCATTCTTTATCGATTATAATTAATTAAATATTCCCCATTAGATAGGTTTCTATACCTGACTTTATTACCAACATCTGGTGTTATTGTCACAATTCTTTATCGAAAATAATTGGCATGTATATTACCGGTATTTTATTTGGACATAATATTTTATTTAGTTTAGATATAAACCAAGGCAACCCTGAATACCAAGTAGACTTGTAGAGAGAGAGAGACCATTGCTTTGTACAACGCTGTGTGTGAATTAATAATTAAATGTAAAATGTAAAACAATAACCTGTGTGAGCAAACGTTATAGAAAGCGCGTAATACACCGTCGGAGTCGCGAGAAATAATGTAGTTTAAGTTGGCTAAAGTCCCGGAAATATAACTCCCGGGTTCAATGACCAGATCAGATCTACCGGCGACCAACCAATTCTCTTTAAATATCGTCTCCTTATCGAACTCAAAGAAGGCCGGAGAGGTGTACCTGGATAAAATTGGTAAAATTTTACAGAGTTTCAGGATAAAGTTTGATGAACAGATTAACGGTAACTTGAATTTACATTGAGTGTTGATATTGATATGAAACAGTTATAGTGGAAATTAAGACCTATTTAATGGGAGAATCTTTTAGGCTTGTTAAGCAAAGGAATGCCTGTTCACCACAATGAGTGATCTTCCATAGTAAACCCTTCCACTCTGTTCCCTAAAGGAATGCCTGTTCACCACCATGGGTGATCTTCCACAGTAAACCCTTCCACTCTGATTCCCAAGTTGCCTTGGTTCCCATTTATCGACCGACCACTGAAGGATGAAAGCCAGGGTTGGGCTAGGTTGCAGCATTTAAAGCACTGTGCCCAGACACTGTTGCCCCATCTAGGGATCGAACCAGTGCCTCCTGATTGGAAGCCCATGAATGTCACCACTAGACCAAGCTGCTGTATTAAGACCTATAGGATCATAGATAGATAGATAGTTAGGTTACAGGAGTTATTGTTATTGGATGACCCAAGAGGGGGGTGAAACCTGTGGGAACATGTCATATCTCTTATTACAGGACTAAACGACAAACGAAGCCAAGCCGTGAGGGTCAATACAGCCAAAGTAAAAAAACAAAGCACCAGATCTGCACTCAAACAGTTGAATATGTATGAATTCCACTCAGACTGACAGGGTGCGTGGAGGGGTTTAAGATTATAGAACATAAATAAACTAAATTGACTACCGGTAGGCCTATTTTTTATGAGCAACCAACATAAACCCGACAGCCCGATGATAAATAAATTACTGCGTATACTGCTGTACCGTACTGTCAGACTGTTACAATCTCCAATAATTGCTCTAGTCCTGTTCCTGTATCGGTAGTCTAGAAGTCTACGCGGTGACGGTAGTACGAAAATGTCTGAATGTATTACTGTATTATTTAATTAAGACTACTGGTAATTGGTGACAAACAGTAACAGTGTTTATGTTGACCAAGAAAATATCGGCCCAAGTTGGCAAATTAGCCCCCCTTTTACTACACTGTACAGTGTACACACACACGTACACCAGTACACACAGTCTGACAGTGTCGTACTATGCTGCTATGTATCAGTACGCGGCATGGTACAATGTCTGAATGTACTACTCACAACTCTGCAACTGATCGGATACCGTCAGACCGTACTAACCAGGCGGGTGGAGGTGTTGAAGCTTTCTGCAATGGCAGACTGATGTCAAACTTTTCTACTTCATCCAATAAGAAATCTCGCGACGTTACCCTTACCGGTACGGTATCGGTACCATGAACTTGTGTTTGCGTCGAATTCCCACAAGAAATCGTCAAGGGGAGGCCTACCGGTACAGACAAAGATGTCCTGAGGTTTAAACTAGGCCTAACGGTATCATCCAATTTGCACAGTCGAGAAGGCAATCTTCTAAGAATCTAATGGAATATAGAAAACTTGAATGGACAAGGAAGCTGTAGGTATCCATCCACAGCAGTACAGAGTAGGCCTAGCTAAAATTTGTTTTTAGGTCTGTAGCTAGGCCTATCTACACTATCACTACGTTACTGCCTTCCAACTAAAAATTTATAAAAGATTACTGGTACCGGTACTGCCTGTACTGCAATACTGCAGTACTGGCTAACTTGTAGTTCTGACGACTGCCTGTTGCAGTGAAATTGTCTGATTGAGTGAAATTTGTCTTCTGATACGGTAGTAGAATGTATTTTTTAATTTAAGTCTTATAATTGATCACTTTTCGTTAAAGTGGGGAATAGTAGGGAGAAAATTACTTTTTAATAATATTATAAAAATATTATTAAAAAGTTTTTTTCGGCCGTTAGGCCAGGGATTAAACTGATAATGATATTATCCACCCTCACAATATCTAATCTACTCTCCCGTAGTTAAGTCACCTGTCGTATAAACTTATAAATTGTACAATTACATCACGTTCTACAGTATAAGTAACAAGGTTAGTTCATATACATAACATATTATTCTATCTACTGTACGAAGTTACCGTACATTATACATAGTGTATTAATTCTCGAATAAGAGTTAAGGTTGCCCTCTGGAATATTGTCACATACATTACCACATTCAATTAATTTAATACGTTATTTTAATGGAATCACTTACCGATATCATTGTAAATCAAGTCGTGTTGTATAGTAATTACTACCATCGAGTAATAGCAATATTTATTGTGTTAGCTCGTTGGATCGGTTGAGTTGATTATAGTAATCAGTCCAGTAGATATATAGTCGAGTCAATCTAGCAAAAAACCCATAAGTATTTCGGAATCAATCCGAACCACATATTTTGGATTCTATATTACCTTGTTAATGACCAAAAAAAAGTATATAAAATTTTATTTTGCAGATCATATGTTTATTAATGGAAGTTCTGCGTAAATTTGCATAACACAAGCCAAACAAAAGGAACAGTAGGGAAGAGTAACTAGGAATTTAGTGATGTTCCAGAATAATTTTATTAATTTTACAATAAGCTTTGATTCAATGGGAAATGAATAATATTTACACTGGCGTGTTACACATTAATTCCAATATCTCGGAAATTAGAAGTCGCATCAAATTTTTAAATATATCAAAAACTTCACGATATATTAAGGTAACTGTTGTAAAAAAATTATACAATTCCACTGCAAGGAAATTTCATAATTTCCATCAATGTTAGCGAAGATTTTTTACATAATAAAATTGTGATTGCGCTATTGATTTTAGGTGTAATTTATTTATTTGTAAAAGTCTAAAAACCACAATTGTTTATAATATAACAAATACATTTTTCGGGAATAAGGGTTTTTAAGGTCGATAAATCCGATGGGCGAGGTTACATCCACCCGTTTAATTGAGTATTTGATTTAATAAGGTCGCTGTAATGTACCAGCAAAATTGGTATTAAAAATGGTTAAATTATTAGACAAATTTCCGTTGCTCTGGAAACTAAATTGGTAACTATCTAGAAGTGCATACTTCAGTCAATCGATAGTCATTAGAGTAAAGTTTGTCTGTACCAAATTTGGAGGAATTCCCACCAAAAGACCTGTAAAAGCTTCTGTGGGATATAACTGGCCCCTTTTTCTTCGCAATCCAGTTTCCCCCCAGGCGCTGGAATACTCTAAAAGGGTTCTCTAACTGTATATATATTCCCCTCGCCCGCAAGGTACCGTTACAGGTGTTTTAACGGACATAAAAATCATTCTGCTATATACGTGTTTTGGCGGACATGGTAAGGCAAAAAGCCTGTAATGCACCAACTACCTTTCACAGCTTAGCCGTGATGATTCATATTACGACATCTAACAGCTGGTTGCTGACATGGAAACATCCATTGGACGCATAGTTCTTTGTTTGGCTTGAGCCAATCAGAGCGATTTTTTCTGTCGACGTGTAGCTTTTCAGCCGATCATAAGGAGAGTGTTCAGTCTTACTGTTTTTTACTTGATACTTTGTTGTTATTGCTGTCTAAAGCCAGAAACACCGGCCTTTTGGGAAGAACTCTAGAAAACTGCTTAAATTATCGAAAGTATAAACTGTTACCTAACTAATCTCACTAATTAACATACTCACTTAATTTAATTGCATTAATCATATTGTTTGTACTGTTATTTACCGTCAGTTATTAATTGTACCTATTTGTTGATGGAAATATTGCTCTTTGGATAATACGGATAAATCACCCAAATTCCCAATTTTCTTGATACACTACAGGTTAGAGAGACCGGCTATACATAACAATTGCGATTTATATTAATGTGGTGTGTATTGAATCCAATGTTATTTAGCAGACCCTACGTGAGTCAATTGCTGCTCTCTTTATGTGTGATCAAATATACTGACGGTCGGCATAATAGTGTGCATGATTGTGATTGGTAACAAAGTATTTCCTAAAGAATACGCTTTATACTTTAATCATAAGCAGTATCGTTGCGTTTTAGTATAAGTCTTAGTTCTGTTTAAATAGATAAAGCGCCACGTCCTAAAGGAACTGTTAATATTTCCCGAAAGCCAATAATACCTGTCAGAGATTAATTATTAACGATCTATCGAATAATACAGTAGGTATACACTGCAACCTTACACTGCAATAATAAAATTTAAGCATCCGAATTCAGTCTCCCGGGTGTAGATCCATCGGGTGAATGATCGCACATGGGCTGACTTCGGCTAGTGTTTTGCGTATTAGCATAAAATATTGTCATATACTAAAGTGGTTTTAATTAACTAAAAGACATATAAATTTTGGCAGGTTAAACTGCTAAAGGTCTTCAAAAGCGCGAACAGTAACAGTTTATACTTTTATTGCAGTAGGCAATAAGGTTGCAAAATACCGTAGTGACTGGTAAAACTGAACCGGTGCTTCTGTAGGTCAGTAGGCCTAACTGTCATCACCGGTACCGGTACTGCTGTACAAGTACATTTAGTATTATTCGATTTTGATTATTGTATACCGGTAGGTCTCGATATTAAATCGGGGACGCCTGGTTTTTATTGGGATTTTACTTAGATCTATTTCTGTCAGTTTTATTTACTAGTAGGCTAATATTGAGCAGAAGGCGTGTGACCCTGCTCAGATTGTTCAGATAATTGTAGGCTGAGCTGCTGTCTGACTGTTGTTGAGTTTGGAGAGATTGCGGCGTGTGTAGAGTTTGTCTGATAAAGTGCCGTTAGTAAGTTGGGGCAGCCATATGCGGTAAGGTCAATCCCCTCTTAAAGAATAAGTCGTACTACCGTGTTAGAACGCATACTAACTAACAGTTTCAGAGTCTGCATATACTGTAGTTTATTTAGACTTGATCGTAGTCTGCCAGTGTTTTAGCCTATGTTTGTTTGTGTGGTCTGTTCAGGTACCGTAATAGTTATTACTCAGATATTTGTAGGCTTGATTGTTGTCTGGCTATTTTTGGGTCTGAAGGGATTGCTGCGTGTGTAGAGTTGGTCTGATCAAGTGCCGTTAGTAAGTTGGGGCAGCCATAAGCGGTAAGGTCAATCCCCTCTTAAAGAGTAAGTCGTACTACCGTGTTAGAACGCATACTAACTAACAGTTTCAGAATCTGCACATACTGTAGTTTGTTTAGGCTTAGTAGTAGTCTGCCAGCGTTTGGTTTGTATTTGTTTGAGTATTCTGTACGGGTAGCGTAATATTTATTATTCAGAGTTTATGCGATTATTCGCAACATTCATGTCCCCAAGTTTATTCCTACAGTAATTGTGCTTGTTATACATACCGTTATAGTTAAACTAACCCCGGTACTACATCAGGGCTGCTAGGCGTAGGTAAAGACTGACGACTTTGTGCTTCGGTCACTCCAGCAGATGCCGTGGTTCTTTTAACTGTTCAAGTATATTTAACTACTGATTATTTGTTATACCGGTACTTGTACCTAATTTAGGGTTTAGTGTACAGTGCTTTCCGAAGTAATTAGTGTAGGCAGTATATTTGTGTTGTAAAGTGGTTGATAGGCACATTCGTTAGCTCTATTAGCTTCTGGGTAGGAACAATCCGTGATACATAACGTAGTACCTATAGCGATACGGTTATAGGTCGTCAGGCGGTGGTATTTTCCTATCTGGACAGTACAATATATTTACTACTACTTGTTATTTCAAATACCGTAGTACCCTGTCCGTTGTAATAACCAGAATTCTAACCCTTTGTTAGGCTGGTTGTAGACTTCCTGTAAAATTACCCTAAAAATTCGTAAGTAATATTTTTGTTGTGTTTTAATTAGAGAATTAATCTCACCCGTATCGTAAGTAATTTGTAGTATTAAGTAACTTAGGTAAATTAGAATTATCAGTTTTTAGTGGCAAATAAATAGCACTTCACTGCGAGCGCACAGCTTCTGTGTAGTGACCCCCAGAAATAATAACATTTATTTCAAATATTGACAAAAAACCCATTTAAACGGGTATATAAATATTATAAATCAAATCAAACGATTTATAAATAGTAGGCTTGTCATACAACAACTAGGTCTCATTACCAGTTGGACTACTACTTAAATAACGGTAATAAAGTAAGTTAAAGTAGATAAGTAACCTTAAAAATATTCAGGAATTCAATTATTCTAAAAATAATTGACATACCGGTACTCACTATAGGCTTATTATATTTATCTCTATAAATTTGAGCTGAAATCATACCGGTACTCTGTAATTAATTCTAGTTCATAATTATACTTATATACTATAAGTGTAAGCTGTATACCGGTATTCATTATAGGCCTACTATATATATATATATATATTTGTGCTAAAATTATATACCGGTACTCTGTGACAAATCTAGTCTGTAATAATACTTATATATTATAAGCATACCGGTATTCTAATATATTGTGTATATATCACGTTACACCGAGTAACGGTACCGGTAATAAATCGCTAGGCTTGCGGTCATACTGAATTACTAGACTTGCTTTAACTGAAACTATAGTAGTAGACGTTCAACTGTATAACTAAACATGTCTGACACTCAGCAAAACCTGTCAGACAGTCTGATCGATACAACTATTTGTGATTCAGATAGGAGTGTGGAGCGAATAAGAAAGGAGTTCGGCTCACCTCCTACTGTAAAAAAGGTCATCCCTCCAGTAGTATCAGACCCTAGGCTAGTCCACCATAGGTCCATCATAGGCACTCGGGCACAGGTAAAACGGGACCAAGAGGCAGTTGTCCTATCGCAGCAACATCTTGGTCAAGAACCTACTTCCCAGAGACCCGATAGCTCCAGCAGTTCGGATACTGTAGAGTTGACTCCCGAACATGGAGTGCAGATGGCTGATACAGTCTACTCGGACCCCCTTCTTACTCTTCCTGCTGCAGTGCTAACTACTATACTCATTGCGGTGGAGGAACATCAAGCCGACTGGGCGAAGAATAAGCAAGCGACCCAAGATAATTACGCGGGATACGCCAGGGAAGAATTGATATCTATTGTTGAATCACAATGGAACTTTCCCGGACTCGGATTTCCGTTGGATCTGTCCGAGGCTACTAGGGAAGATATACACAGGATGGGAGTGGCTAAAGATACAATGGATCCAGCTGTTTGGAAGAGGTCGGCAGCAGGATATGTGCAGGGATTCTTCGGATCCTTGGAGCGATTGGAAGAACAACTGTTTCGACAACCTCACGGACCTCAAGAGCAGGAAGAACTGCTATATCAAATACGCGAAAGAACCCTACGCATTCGACTAATCCTCTCAGCCTTTGAGGAAACTTCCAAAAGAAGACAGGACACGTCGCTGCAGGTTGCTGTCAAAACTTGGCTACATCGGGTAGATCTTAAAGTACAGGAAACAGCCCCGTGGAAATCCCAGCTGGCTGAGAGATCAACCTATGAAGAACCAAAGGACGTCACCCTTGCTCAAGCGAAAAGCGAAGAGGCCGCCGAGAAACCGCGAACTAGAGACGCTATCGACATTTATTTGTCCGACTATCAGCGATTCCTAGGAGACGAAGAGTTGAGGAGACGGCTGTCTGGACTTTCCCCTAATAGTGAAGGAACCAAGCTTGTGTTGGACTCAATCGACGCCGAAATGTTAGCTGCAAACCAAGCTGAATGTGATGAAAAACTCCGCCTCACTAGAGTCCGAGAAGAACAAATAAAGAAAAAAAGGATAGAGGAACAAAAAACGGCGGCTATGGCGGAGGCTATAGCAGATGCAGAAGCAGAAAGAAAGGTGGCAAAGGCAGTGGCAGAAGCAGAAAGGAGAGCATTTGAG
>JAUCBJ010007774.1:0-62017 GCA_032718475.1 Nemertoderma westbladi
TGGTTGGATTGGTGACAGCCGTGGTAGAGTTGGCGATCGAATCGATATAATAGGGTAGTGTGGGGCTAGCCACACGATGAGAGGTTTGGGTACGCGAAGATGAATATGCTATGGTTGGTTGATGCAACGACACGAACCAATACGCGCGGGTGGTAACAGCTGTAGGAGTAAGGAGGGCATCGTGAGGTTAGGCTACGCGTAGGTGATAGGCAGCGATTGGTTGAAGGCAACGAGGCGAATCAATATTGATGGTGACAGATGGTCATTAAACACCTCGATTTAGCACCGGAATTTGGCATTTTTTAATTGCCTCCGAGATGTGGCCCGTAGCCCAGGCTAGGGAGGAGTGAGTGGAGGGCTATGCTTCTCCTACTACTCCGATCGCCTCAATGGTTGGAAAGCCCACTTTGAAAAGCTCCTCAATAATGACAGGGTATTGCCTGATAACCTTATAGAAGTAAAAGTGTCTGAGTCTGTACTCCCAGATATTCCCATTGGCAATATCTCTTTTGCAGACGTGAAGGCTGCTGCAAAGAGCATTAAGACCAATCGTGCCAGTGGAGTAGATGGTGTTCCCCCTAAGGTCTTTAAAATACCTGAGTGTTTAAAGCTCATCTATCCCATCATAGTAGACATGTACCGAACAACAAGAGTCACACAAGAAATGAAAACAAATAAGTTGGTGCCAGTTCCCAAGAAGGGCAACCTAACACTCTATGGTTCTTTTCGGGGAATCTCATTGATCTCGATTGCTGCAAAGCTATACAATAGGATTCTATTAAATCGCATCAGGGATCCCATTGAGAGACTGCTCCGTGGAAATCAGAATGGGTTCCGTAAAGGTCGTGTGACCATGGAACCCATTTTGGCACTTAGAAGGATAATTGAAGAATTATCAAAAAAGAAAGACAGGCATCTGGCTGTTATCTTTGTTGACTTCTTCAAGGCCTTTGATTCAGTCTCTCGGTCACGTATGTTCAGCATACTTTCATTATATGGGATTCCTGATGAAATTATTGCAGCAATCAGATCAGTATACGATGGTTCGACAACATTTGTGTCTACTGTTGACGGTGACACATAACCATTTGAAGTGTTATGGGGCGCCCTCCAAGGAGACACACTTGCACCATTCTTGTTCATTATTGTGGTTGACTATGTTCTACGCATGTCCTTAGATCATCGTGGTGATGATGGGGTGATGATAACTCCACCTACTGGCTCCAGAAGTCGAGGAAATCCTGCCAAGTACCTAACTGATCTAGACTTTGCTGATGACTTAGGAGTACTCTCAGAATCATTAGAGGGAGCCCAACGGCTCCTCAGCTCATTAGAACATGCTGCTTCTAGTGTTGGTCTTTTTATTAACTCCAGAAAGACCAAAATTCTGACAGTTAACTTTGAAAGTCCTCAGCAAGTCTCTGATCGGATGAGCATAAATAAGCTCAAAGGATGGTATGCTTGAGCATGTGGACGACTTCTGTTACCTGGGATCATGGATCCGGAAGTCAGGTGAGGACCTTCGAATACGTAAGGGAAAGGCATGGGCAGCCTTGAATAGGCTTTCCAGGATTTGGAAGTCACCTAGAATTAATCGGAAAATTAAGGTCCGATTATTTAGAGCAGCAGTAGTTCCAGTACTCCTCTACGGGAGTCCATGCTGGGCTCTAACTGCTGAGGACACCAAATCTCTGGATGGCACATTCACAAGAATGCTACGCCGGGTTCATTGTGTCAAGTACAAAGCACACATCTCCAACCAGACACTATATAACATTGGAGGTGTCTCATTGGTTCCCCCAAGCTTGACACTAGAACAAAATCGCCTCCGCTTTGCAGGACATTGCTTTCGCCGTGAGGACCAGCCAGTGCATAATCTTGTACTTTGGCAGCCTCAAGGAGTGAATAAGCATGGTGGACAGCCCATGACTTTATTGAGACGCATCTTAAAGGATACTGGCCTTAAAGATGCGGATGATCTAGCAAATGTCATGGGTGATAGGGAGTTGTGGCGGTGCAATTTTGTTGACAAGCCGGCACAGCATTCTTAAAAATGCAGCTGCAATGCAGCATGCCGATCCTAGTAGTAGTGTCATTGGGTGTCATTGGCGCCAGACTGTCTGGGTGACACCACCTCCTAATTAGGCTAATTAGACCCTAATTGACAGGTGTCATCAATTAATTAGTACAATTAAACCCTAATAGGTGTCTTACGACTCCTAATTAGGGTTTAATTGATTATCCCAATTAATCAATCCGATACGCAATGGTGTCAGTGTTGTCTAACTGTACACCTAGAGGCCCAAGAGGGTGTCATAAGTGACACCGCGGCTCTTTTATTTATTAATATATTTATTTATTTATATTTAATTTTAATTAATTATTTGTATTTTATTTTACTTTATTTATTCGTATTTAATTTTAATTTAATTATTCATTTGTACTTTATTTTAAATTAATAAATTGTATTAACTTTACTTTATGCATTGATTTCTATTTTTAGATTAATTAGTTTTTATATTACTTACCACTACTAAATGAGATCATTTTTGGAAGCATCTAACCATAGACTTGCAGCCTTATTTAGCCCTACAGTAGGGTATACAGCACCCCTACAAAACTCTGAGGTTACTTGTAAGAGAGAAGATCTTAAGATAGCCTACAAAGTTAAAACCGAACAACCAACAACCGAAAACATTAACAAGGTTGAGAAAGCTAAGGACGATCTTAAATTGGCCTACAACATCAGCCAAGAAAAGTACATACAGGATAAAACTGAAGCAATTATAACTGTTCACATACAGCAACAATCAAGACTTACCTGGCAAACTGTAAATGAGGTATCTGGTCGGAAAAGTTGTGCAAAGGGGCGCCTCAAAGCCGATAGTCCTGAAGAACGTGTTGGGAAGTGGAAAAACCACTTCAGCAACTTGCTTGGGCAGCCACCAAACATCGAGGTCAGCCCTACAAGGAAAATATATGACAAGACACTACCTATAGAAACAGGGGACTTCACACCTGCCGAACTCCAAAGAAGCATTAAAAGCATGTCCAATAACAAAGCGAGTGGATTAGATGAAATCCCAGCGGAGGTATGGAAAACCGGAGTGCTAAATAGACCATTATTGAATGTTTGCAACCGGATGTTAAAAGGGGAAAAGCCACCACCAATTTGGACTAAAGGTCAACTAAAGCCTCTCCCCAAGAAAGGAGACCTCGGCATACCAACAAACTATCGTGGGATCTATCTGCTTGTGGTAGCTGCCAAAATATACAATAAAATGATTCTATATAGGATTAGACCTCACATAGAGAAACTACTGCGTAAGAGCCAAAACGGATTTCGACCAAGTAGATCAACAATAGCTCAGATACTTGCACTTCGGAGACTGATTGAAGGAATTAAGTCAAAGAATCTCCCCGCAGTCATGACTTTTGTGGACTTCAAGAAGGCATTCGACTCCATCCATAGAGGTAAAATGCTTGAAATCCTAAGAGCTTATGGAATACCAGAAGTAATTGTTGCTGGCATTGGATTGTTATATTCTGACACAGAAGCGCAGGTACTCTCACCAGATGGTAAAACTGAGTTTTTCTCAATCCTGGCTGGCGTACTGCAAGGTGACACATTAGCACCTTTACTATTTGTAATTGTGCTGGATTACGCAATGAGGACGGCCACAAAGGGTGAAGATCTGGGATTCACACTTCAAGAACGCAGAAGTAGTAGATATCCGGCAACTACAGTCACAGACACCGACTTTGCGGATGACATCGCCCTGCTCTCTAATACGCTAGCAGATGCACAGCTTCTACTAAATAAAGTGGAGAGGGCTGCTAAGGAGGTTGGATTGCATATAAATGCTACCAAGACCGAATTCATGACCTTTAATGTTGATGGAAACTTGACAACCATTGATAATAATCAACTAAGGAAGGTCGATGACTTCCAGTACCTTGGATCATGGATAGAGAGTAGCAAAAAGGACATAGAAGTTAGGAAAGCAAAGGCTTGGGTAGCTCTATCAAAAATGGATAACATCTGGAAATCAGATCTCTCCAGGCACCTGAAGACCAAGTTCTTTCGAGCCACAGTGGAAAGTGTATTTTTATACGGGGGTGAGACCTGGACACTGACTAAATCACTGGAACAACGAATTGATGGTTGCTACACAAGACTACTAGGGGCAGCCCTAAACATCAGCTGGAGACAACACATAACAAACGCCGAGCTTTATGGTACAATTCCACCTGTATCAACCACCCTCCGTGAACGCAGATTAAGATTCAGTGGTCACTGCTGGCGAAGTAAAGACGAGGTCATACCAGATCTACTTCTCTGGCAACCAACTCATGGAAAGCGTAGTCGTGGACGACCTGCCATAACATATATAGATCAACTTGAAAGGGATACTGAACTTGGGAGAAACGAAATTGCGACAACTATGGAGAATCGGGAAGCCTGGAAGGATCTCATTTCCACTGTCCGAGTTCGCTCGACCCAGTAGTAGTACTGGTAACTATTTTGGAGTTAATGTTAGCGAAGGGCCTAAACTTAAGACAAGCTATCGCCTAGGTTACCAGTTACGCATGAATGAGCAATTTATCGGGGCCCCTCTTAAAATTCTTTGTGCTGCGTCAGGATTGCCTCATTTAAGGAAGCCGCATCCCTATCGATAATCTAATTATGGTATCGCTAACCATTTTCAGTATACTGTATAATTAAATAGGGCCCTCTTTTAATACATAAGTTTATATATATATACAGTTTATCTTCAATTTAATTTGTTTTTATTTACAACCCTAATTGTTCTACTGTAATTTATGTTTTATAATAACAAGCTATATCCGGTTAATCCGTATTAATTTTCTTTGTACTGAGGTTATCGAGGGCGCTCTTTCCAATGGTCCTATTCTCAAAACGATCTAACCTACTGTATAATTAATTACTTAAGACTGCGAGGTATGCGTAATTAACACATCTCATTTACCAGTTTTCCTTAAAAACTATGAAGTTATATTGCTTAAGAGTTCTAAGGGGCGAGCCATGAGGCAAGATGTTTGAGGCTTATTTAGATATATTATTACTTAATTTTGACCCCCCAATCGGCATCTACAACGGCATAGGCCATATCTTTTGCGGAGTCATAGAGTAGTCTGAAGTTCCCCTGTCTGCCGCTTGAGGGCGTATTATTTGAAAATTAACATCTTCTCTAGCTTTGTTATTTACAATCCGCAAAACTATGAAGTTATATTGCTTAAGAGTTCTAAGGGGCGAGCCATGAGGCAAGATGTTTTAGACTTATTTAGATATATTATTACTTAATTTTGACCCCTCAATCGGTATCTATTGCAATATGGGCTATATTTTTTGCGGAGTCACAGAGTAGTCTGAAGTTCCCCAGTCTGCCGCTAGAGGGCGAAATGTCTCAAAGTGAAAACCATATGGTAGCCATGAATTGGTTACTAGGCAATAATACTACATTTTGCAACGTTAGGCCTATTGCTGACCGAACGAAAACTGCCCTGGTTCAGGCAGGGATCGAACCCATGACATACGGGAGATGTGAATTCAATGCAACCACTACACCAAAGTGGAACAGTAACCATCGAATTTGTTCGTTGACGTTCGAATTTGTAAGACTCTCATTTAAGACCTGACACAGACTATGCCTCACTGAGGCATAGACTATGACTCACTGAGGCATAGACTATGCCTCATTGAGGCACTGAGGCATAGACTATGACTCACTGAGGCATAGACTATGACTCACTGAGGCATAGACTATGCCTCATTGAGGCACTGAGGCATAGACTATGACTCACTGAGGCATAGACTATGACTCACTGAGGCATAGACTATGCCTCATTGAGGCACTGAGGCATAGACTATGCCTCACTGAGGCACTGAGGCATAGACTAGGCCTCACTGAGGCATAGACTATGACTCACTGAGGCATAGACTATGCCTCACTGAGGCATAGACTATGCCTCACTGAGGCATAGACTATGCCTCATTGAGGAACTGAGGCATATACTATGACTAACTGAGGCATAGGCTATGCCTCACTGAGGCACTGAGGCATAGACTATGCTTCACTGAGGCATAGACTTTGACTCACTGAGGCATAGACTATGCCTCACTGAGGCAGAGACTATGCCTCACTGAGGCATAGACTATGCCTCACTGAGGCACTGAGGCATAGACTATGACTCACTGAGGCATAGACTATGCCTCACTGAGGCACTGAGGCATAGACTATGACTCACTGAGGCATAGACTATGCCTCATTGAGGCACTGAGGCATAGACTATGACTCACTGAGGCATAGACTATGACTCACTGAGGCATAGACTATGCCTCATTGAGGCACTGAGGCATAGACTATGCCTCACTGAGGCACTGAGGCATAGACTAGGCCTCACTGAGGCATAGACTATGACTCACTGAGGCATAGACTATGCCTCACTGAGGCATAGACTATGCCTCACTGAGGCATAGACTATGCCTCACTGAGGCATAGACTATGCCTCATTGAGGAACTGAGGCATATACTATGACTAACTGAGGCATAGGCTATGCCTCACTGAGGCACTGAGGCATAGACTATGCTTCACTGAGGCATAGACTTTGACTCACTGAGGCATAGACTATGCCTCACAGGGGCACTGAGGCATAGACTATGACTCACTGAGGCATAGACTATGCCTCACTGAGGCACTGAGGCATAGACTATGACTCACTGAGGCATAGACTATGACTCACTGAGGCATAGACTATGACTCACTGAGGCATAGACTATGCCTCACTGAGGCACTGAGGCATAGACTATGACTCACTCAGTGCCTCGCTGAGGCACTGAGGCATAGACTCTGCCTCACTGAGGTATAGACTATGCCTCACTGAGGCACTGAGGCATAGACTATGCCTCAGTGAGGCATAGTCTATGCCTCACTTCAATATACGAGCACAAAAGAGTTTACAAGCACAGGTTCAAATCCAACTAAAGCTCTATATATTTTGCATTGAAGTGGAATACTTTAGATGCTGGGGGGAATCTGGTTTGCGAGGGATATTTGAATGGTGAGTATAACTATCCTTGAGAGTTAGTGTGACGTTATCTCACCATGGATGGGCGGGCGCTTTACCACTGTACTCGCATCTGCTCTCTCATTGGCTGTCTAACTTTCCTCCCTCGAGTCCCGATTGGCTGCCTAACTCACCCTCGCACTCTGATTGGATAATCCATTCTAGCCTCCCTCTATAATAGCCCCCGTTTAAGGCATTCCCAGTCATTCTCTAAGTTTTATATTAAAAAGTTTTATATATTTTCATAAAAGTTTTATTTATTTAAAATTTGTAGAATAATTTAGCTAAAATTCAATATTATCAATTGACATTGCTATATAATGCATAGACATGAAAGTTGTTTGGTTTGTAATAAAGAAATGAGACAAGACAATTTATCTCGTCATATGGAAACACATAGAAAGGAAAAACTAATGGCTCCATTACCAAAAAAATTTAAAAAATCCGAAGATATTTTTAGTGAAGATGAAAAGAAAAAGAGAGATGAGCGTGATATATTAAATATAAAACAGACAATGGAAAATAAATTTCATAAAGTTATGAATATTTTGAAAGGGATACAAAAACAGTTACCCCTAGAAAATGAGGAAAATTTGAGTGAGAAAGATGGAGAAGAAGAGGATGATGAGATGGAGAATGAAAATAGTGAGGGTCAGGATGAAGTTGAAGAGAGTGAAGTTGAGAACGAAGAAAGTGAAGATCAGGAAGAGGATGAAGAAAGTGAAGGTCAAGAAGAGGGTGAAGATAGCGAAGGTCAGGAAGAGAGATGAAGAAAGTGAAGAACAGGAAGAGGATGAAGAAAGTGAAGAACAGGAAGAGGATGAAGAAAGTGAAGGCGGGGAAGAGGATGAAGAAAGTGAAGGTCAGAAAGAGGGTGAAGAAAGTGAAGATCAGGAAAGTGGAGAAGAGGATGAAAATGATGATAATGAGGAAATAAAGAGGCAATTACTTGGAAATAAGAATCAATTGCGGAAAATTATTAAACATTTGAAGGAAAATGAAGAAAATAAAGAGGCGACATTGACCCAAGTTCTAGGAAGTAAAATTAAATTACAGAAATTTATTAAACATTTAGAAGAGAATGATGAAAATAAAGAAGAGATATTGAGACAAATATTAGGAAACAAAAATCAAATGCGGAAATTTATTAAACAAATGGAAGAAAATGAGGAAAATAGAGAAGAGATATGAGAAGAGTTCTGGGAAATAAAAGTAAATTACTGAAAATTAATGAACAATTGAATAAAATTAAGAAACAGTTGGGTAATGAGGAAGATGAAAGTAAAGTAAATCAACCAGCTTTTACTAATTTTCGAAGACCTATGATAAAAAACTCTCGTTCAGTATATGCCCGCGCAGGACGACGCTATTGACATTTGTTTGTTTGAGTTCCTTTCATAATAGTATTAGGGCTATTTATCCAAAACAATTATATTAGTATTAGGACTATTTATCCATAACAATTATATTAGTATTAGGACTATTTATCCATAATAATTATATTAGTATTATAAATGTATTTACCCCACAATATTTATTACTATTAGGTCTATTTATTCAAGAAATTATATGTTTTTATAATATACTTTGGAAAATTGGTTGACTAAGTCATAATTTTTAAAACTTTAAATAAAGGTTGAGTAATTTTATAATATTAAGAAGAGTGAATCAATGGAGGCAACCTGAAGTCTAATCTCTTGGCCTTTACTCACATTAACTCCCAAGGTTGCATACTATCACTATAGCTGGGAGAGTCAAAGCTAGTGTACACTAGAGTCAGCCTAGAGCTAGGAAAAAGAATAATGCTCTTCTAGGGTTCGAACTCACGACCTTCTAATTAGAAAACTAAGCAAATGATCAGCTTGAAGGCCTTAGACCCTTATGAGTCATAGTCTATGCCTCAGTGCCTCAGTGAGGCATAGTCCATGCCTCAGTGAGTCATAATCTATGCCTCAATGCCTCAGTGAGGCATAGTCCATGCCTCAGTGAGTCATAATCTATGCCTCAATGCCTCAGTGAGGCATAGTCTATGCCTCAGTTTGGTTGGGTTGGTTGTATTTATCGTGAGAAAATCGCTGCCCCTAATATTGAGACCGTTGGTGAACTGAAAAGTGGTATTCTCTTCGTCTTTCATTAAAATGGGCCAGATACCAACATATTTTTCGGATTTGAACTTATAGATAAAGGCTGCGATACTGCTATTTATGAGATAACGCTGGTGATTGGGGATCGTAATCTGCTTTGATTTGAAAGCAAATTGTATAGCCATAGCCTTGAATCTGATTAGAGCCTCGCGCGCTTGAATCGTCTTAGCTATAGTAAAGGATTCGTTAAATTTTCTCTCGCTTATCTGTAAATCAATTTCTGAATCACTGATACAACTTTGTATCGATATTCGCTCGGAAATGTTGTCTTTGTATGCGTTAAGTTCATCGTAGCAGACACATTCACTATCCTCGATGGTTGAATCGAACCATTTCAATTCGCCGACCTCGGTTGGTGTAAGAAAAATCATGCCCCTAGAAGAAACAATAGCCTTTCCATCATCAACCTCGTAGTCATTGGTGATCACTAAATTGCGCTCGTTCCAAATATTTGTAACAAACCCAAAAGTGCAATAGTCAAAAGCAACCCAATCGCCCGGTTTTAGGACAAGGTGAGTAGTAGGATTAATAAAAGGGCGACAGATGTTTACATATTGTTGAAATAAATTGGCGCAGGCGACGGAAAATGTGATTCATGAACTGTTCACAGTGTCTTCCAGCTTTATTAACTCGAGTGGTTTCACTGGGTTAATACTTCCATAGGTGCCAACTCTATAATTGAATCCAAAGTAATAGGAGACTTTATTGGCGAAAAAGCATGTGAGCTCATTCAATTTCTCGCCGAAAGCAAGAACATCCTTGTCGAAAAGTTTAAAGAAACGAGTCTCCTCTTCCTCGGTCAGAGTCGACGAGTTCCAGATGAGAAGAAGAATCGAGTTTGCGATACTATAAAAATCGAATAAGCGTTCATCGGAGAAGAAGGAGGTTACGAGAGTGGTTAAACCCAGTAAACGATTTGCCACGTCTTGGTTGATGTTTTCTCGAATACTACTACTACTACTAGGATCGGCATGCTGCATTGCAGCTGCATTTTTAAGAATGCTGTGCCGGCTTGTCAACAAAATTGCACCGCCACAACTCCCTATCACCCATGACATTTGCTAGATCATCCGCATCTTTAAGGCCAGTGTCCTTTAAGATGCGTCTCAAGAAAGTCATGGGCTGTCCACCATGCTTATTCACTCCATGAGGCTGCCAAAGTACAAGATTATGCACTGGCTGGTCCTCACGGCGAAAGCAATGTCCTGCAAAGCGGAGGCGATTTTGTTCTAGTGTCAAGGTTGGGGGAACCAATGAGACACCTCCAATGTTATATAGTGTCTGGTTGGAGATGTGTGCATTGTACTTGACACAATGTACCCGGCGTAGCATTCTTGTGAATGTGCCATCCAGAGATTTGGTGTCCTCAGCAGTTAGAGCCCAGCATGGACTCCCGTAGAGGAGTACTGGAACTACTGCTGCTCTAAATAATCGGACCTTAAGTTTCCGATTAATTCTAGGTGACTTCCAAATCCTGGAAAGCCTATTCAAGGCTGCCCATGCCTTTCCCTTACGTATTCGAAGGTCCTCACCTGACTTCCGGATCCATGATCCCAGGTAACAGAAGTCGTCCACATGCTCAAGCATACCATCCTTTGAGCTTATGCTCATCCGATCAGAGACTTGCTGAGGACTTTCAAAGTTAACTGTCAGAATTTTGGTCTTTCTGGAGTTAATAAAAAGACCAACACTAGAAGCAGCATGTTCTAATGAGCTGAGGAGCCGCTGGGCTCCCTCTAATGATTCTGAGAGTACTCCTAAGTCATCAGCAAAGTCTAGATCAGTTAGGTACTTGGCAGGATTTCCTCGACTTCTGGAGCCAGTAGGTGGAGTTATCATCACCCCATCATCATTATGATGATCTAAGGACATGCGTAGAACATAGTCAACCACAATAATGAACAAGAATGGTGCAAGTGTGTCTCCTTGGAGGACGCCCCATAACACTTCAAATGGTTCTGTGTCACCGTCAACAGTAGACACAAATGTTGTCGAACCATCGTATACTGATCTGATTGCTGCAATAATTTCATCAGGAATCCCATATAATGAAAGTATGCTGAACATACGTGAGCGAGAGACTGAATCAAAGGCCTTGAAGAAGTCAACAAAGATAACAGCCAGATGCCTGTCTTTCTTTTTTGATAACTCTTCAATTATCCTTCTAAGTGCCAAAATGGGCTCCATGGTCCCACGACCTTTACGGAACCCATTCTGATTTCCACGTAGCAGTCTCTCAATGGGATCCCTGATGCGATTTAATAGAATTCTATTGTATAGTTTTGCAGCAATCGAGATCAATGAGATTCCCCGAAAAGAACCATAGAGTTTTAGGTTGCCCTTCTTGGGAACTGGCACCAACTTATTTGTTTTCATTTCTTGTGGGACTCTTGTTGTACGGTACATGTCTACTATGATGGGATAGATGAGCTTTAAACACTCAGGTATTTTAAAGACCTCAGGGGGAACACCATCTACTCCACTGGCACGATTGGTCTTAATGCTCTTTGCTGCAGCCTTCACTTCTGCAAAGGAGATATCGCCAATGGGAATATCTGGGAGTACAGATTCAGACACTTTTACTTCTATAAAGTTATCAGGCAATACCCTGTCATTATTGAGGAGCTTTTCAAAGTGGGCTTTCCAACCATTGAGGCGATCGGCTGGTGATTCAGCCTTAACCTTGATGGTTGGTTGGCTTTTCCGCCCAGTAAGCAGATTGATCGATTTCCATGCCTGGGATGATTGCCTGCTGTCGTCAGCATCATTGATGGCATCAACCTGTTGGATTATTAGCTCCTGTAGATTAACAGAGTACTGCCTGTTCAGGGACCTAGATGCAGCTTTAACTGCATTCTTGGCCGCTGTAGTCTGTTTGAGTCGGGACTCTTTCTGCGCCTTATGAAGGTCATTTCGGCACTTCTGAATTTTGTTGTCAGTCCAGGGGGCCCTTTTCCTGTTTCGAGGGTATACAGGAACTGTTTCTGCAGCTGCTAACTTAACTGCTTCTGTAAAGGCAGTATAGCCCTCACAGTGATCTGCCGCCTCAGAGGCAAGAGCCTCATACCTGTTGCTCAGCTGTAGTGTGAAACTGGATCTCACACTTGCCTGTTGCAACAGAGAGGACCAGTCATGTCGTGGCAAGGCAGATTTCGTTGTTCTGCTAGCACGCAGACTAAGTCTTACCTTGGCCACAATAAGGCGGTGATCACTGGAGAAGGGTCGAAGTGTAAATGCATTACAGTTTTGTATAGAGCTCCTGTATTTCCTACGAAACAGAATATGGTCTATCTGGGACTTGTGACCACTGGGTCCACTATGAGTCCATAGCTTTCCAGTTCGCTTCTTGAACTGGGTTCCAGCCGAAAACAATCCATTTCCCGAGATAAAATCCTGAAGATGGACAGAATTTCGGTTAACACTATTGCTATAGACCCAGGGCGATGTAGGTGATTGATGCAGACTTGCATTAAAGTCTCCCAGGAATGTTAAGAATGCATGCTGATCCACTCCATCAGTTGCTGCTTGTAGATTGTGGTAGAAATTTTCCACCTCCTCTACAGGGGCAACACTAGTTGGAGAGTAGCACACAATCAGAACCACCTTAGGAAACTTCTTAGCCAGTCTTCCAGAACATGAGAAGTGGCAACGGATGATGCGGTTAGAGATTTGGTCTATTTTATCCAATGCTGCATGTGCAGTTGGATTCATCAATAGACCAATTCCACCATTGCCACTATCATCTGCTGACGCGAGGGCGAGTCGCCAACCACCCCCCATGTCCTTAATCAGAACCTCATCAGTCTGTCCAGTCTGCATTCGGTGCTCTTGAACACCCACTGCGCTAAGAGAAAGCTTATCTGCCAAGGCAGTCAGCTCACCTTGTCGCATTGGGGACCCGAGTGTTAGGGTGTTTACTGAGGCTAGTCTAGTGACTTGCCTCAGATTCACCAATGGCTTTGTTGGTCGGGGTGGAACATGAGAGTAGCCTCCAACTCCAGAATCCCTCTCCCCATCACAATCTGGCCTCCCTGGTGACCCAGGGTTTGGGCCAGAAAGGTCATCAGGAAAGGGACTCAAAGAATTGTTGGCTGCTCTCTCTCCAGTAGGGGGTGAGACAGGCAGCCGGTCAGGAGTTAACTGACGCCTGTGAGGCCGATTGTGTCCGGTAATTCCACTGGCCTCTAGTGGCCGGACCTCCGCATTGCTAATGTAATCCATAGTGGGGGTTGGGGGGTGCTTTTTTGCCGAGTCAGCTCTCGGGGCAAATACCACACCCTGGTTTGCCATTCCACAGGGTGGGTGTCGCAATGGAGTCAGATATGAGGCCCATCACCCATATCTACTCTGGCGTACATGACCCACCATTGGCTGTTGCAGCTCATCTGCTGGGTCATGCCCTGTACCCTTGCTGCCAGGTGCAGGTCGCAGTGAAGTGCCCTCAGAGTGGACATGAGAACACTCTACTCCTAACCAGCCATTGGTAGATCACCATCTGCCTGGTCAGGCCATATACCCCTGCAGCCAAGTATATGGGTCCTTAATCCAGGACCAAGGGCATCCTTATCCCAGAACGAAGGGGGTCCTAGTTACAGGACCAGATTTGCCCTAGTAAGAGGGTCTATGCAGCTACAGGTGGCACCTCCTTTATGCTGCATGGAGGTGGCAAGTTTTCTTGATCAATGACCTAGAATACCTGACCTGACCTGACTCGAATACAATCGACTATACTAGTTGGAATCGTAAACGTCTCGGGCGAAGTAGTTAGATTGAACGTTATTTTGTTGTCCCTTTTTAAAAGTTTGAAACTGTGGTTGGAGGAATGAAGTTTATTATCGTCGAGGGTTTGATATTGTCCATCGTGATGTTCGTAGCAGGCATGGAAAATAAAGTGTGCGTAGTTTGCCGGAATTGGGATGGGTTGGTTTAAGGTTGTATTTATCGTTAATGGGAAGAGTTTGTTTGCCGAATCGAAATATAGACCAAACGAGTTGTCTTGTAGCATAAACTGATTTTCGTTGCAAACCAGATCGTTGCTTGAATAGCTGATTTCTGAATGTGCCATCGTGATTGTATACCGGTAACTCATTTAGGAAATTAAAATAAATAAATACTTTTACGAAAATAATTAAAACTTTTCAGGAAAACAAAGAGACAATAATTGGGAATGTGGTGAACGGGGGCTATTATAGAGGGGGCTAGAATGGGTTAGCCAATCAGGGAACAGGAGGGAGAAAAGACTGTATAATTAAACCAATCAGAGAGCAGCTTTGATGACGTCACATCAGGCGAGATAATGATTGCCCAATGTTATTCAGTGGTAGCCAGAGTTGCGCTATTGAATAATGAAGACAAAGGGGCCGCGAGAGGAAAGATTATAAAGTTAACGATAAGGGATCTATAAACCATAGAGCTAAATATAGACATTATGTCATAGTGATCTCATTGGTAATATAAAAACTAATTAATCTAAAAATAGAAATCAATGTATAAAGTAAAAGTAATACAATTAATTAATTTAAAAGAAAGTTCAAATGAATAATTAATTTAGAATTAAATACGAATAAATAAAGTAAAATAAAATACAAATAATTAATTAAAATTAATTATTTTTATATTTATTTATTTATATTTATATTTATTTTTATTTAAATATTTTCTTGCTATATCATAGAGTTTTTCTTAATGCCATTAATTAGTTGTTTTAGTTTCTCAGGAAGTTTATTTAATTTCAAACCTTCCGTATATATCTTGTTGTGCTCACATTTTGTATACCTTATCTAAAGTATATTTTGTTGTTTGTTTAAGTTATACTATTGCGATTGCTTTAAATTTTACGTATTGCTGTGTAAGTAAATACATGTTCTTTAACTGCTATAGATGTTGTATAGTTCTTCGTGTGTGTGTCCTTCTTTTCAATGCTCCTTTTTATTCCCTATATTATTACTGTGTATACATTTGTTGTGTGCCTAATTTGCACTCCCTAACTCCCTAGAATCCCCACCGAGATAAATTCCACCATTGACTTATCCGAGAGCATATTGCTTAATGATCCCCCTAATAGTTCTGAAGACATGTACATGTTGGCTGGGATACCCATTTCTTATTCTCGTGATATTAACTCCCTAGTCGACCCTGAAGGCCTGCTTACTGATAACATAATATCTGCTATCATTAAGTATTTCTGTGACCAGTACTCAGGAAATGCTGAAACTTTTAGTTCCCATTTCCACAACATTTTTCAGAGTAGAGGCGCGCACAGAGGCGCGCACATTGTACAACGTCAAAAAGATAATAGTATACTTACAAACGATTACATATTTTTTCCAGTAAATATTAGAGGGTATCATTGGGCTGTTGCAGTCCTCTGTCCTAAAGCCTCTACAATTTACTACTATGACTCTAAAGCCTGGCCTAACCCCTCACTGATAAATAATGTTAAATTATGGGCAACCTCAGTCGCGACTAGATTCAATGAGACTATCCCATCCTTTAAGGTTCACCAGTTACAAAATAAAATTCAGTACAATGGCTTTCAGTGCGGGGTCTATGTATGCCGGTTTGTCAAGATGTTTCTGGATGGAGACTCTTTACCTTTAGTTTGCATAAATGACTCTTCTATGGCCTCCTACCGGCTAACCCTCTGCGATTTGGTCAAGCATAATGCCATACTAACTACAAGGCCTGCAGATACATTAGTAATAGAACCAGTGACTAATCCTGGTACATCCAATTCAAAGTCTCTATTTCAGCAACAAAACATCCCAGATCCATCTCCTGAGACCCAATCCGAACATTCTCCTACTAACACTTCTCAGACTTATCCTATCCCTAACAAAGAAGGTCTGGTCGCTGTCAAACCTTCAAAAACCTACACCTCTCACACAAGCTCTAGCTCACAGCAACAGTCATCGCGTAAGGACTGCCCTTCTTGTTGGAAAAGCTGCTTAGTAAACTCAAACGGTCTTCTACGAAGACATAAATCTCAAGGATAGATAGATAGATAGATAGATTTATTTATACATTATGTAAAAACAATAACAAATACACCAAACAATGTACCGGTATAAAGGTATTGTCCAACATAACATATAGGATTACCCCTAAAGCTTTGCAGCTTATTTCCAAGGGGGTCCTTTATGTTTAGTTTAGTTTAGTTTAGTTTAGTTTAATTACGCCAGTATCAATAAATTATGTCTCACAAGTCAAACATACAAACACAAATGACAGAAATAAAGATAATCCATAATTAGGACAAATTTACAGTAAAATTAAATTTCAATATGAAGTTAATTTACGTACGTACTGTAATGTAATATATACACGTTCTGTTATACAGTCTGCATTGCACCAAGAAAAGTACTTATACATATTCAGATATTATGAACAATTGGTTTTTCGCAATGGCTGGCAAGTTACGCAGTTGCGTTTTAGGGCGGGAATAAAATATAAATAAAAAATAGATTAATTAATTAAAGATACAATTCGATAAAATATAAATAAAAACAAATAGATTAATTAATTAAAGATAAAATTCGATAATAAAAAATAAATATTAAGTCAAGACAAGAAATATATTCCTCGAACCAGCCACATATGTAATGTAATCATTAGATTTACAGTATATTTCTAAATTCATTGCAATATTCGAAGATTCTGCCAAGTTACGCAATTGCATTTAAAAGCCGGGAAAACAAAATTAAAAGAAAAACTTATGTAATAATGCTTTAATTATATTTATAAGTCCGAGTTCGCTCGACCTAGTAGTAGTATAAAAATCATAGATGTATAAAAATTGCAGGTGTGGAAATAAAATATATGAATAAAATTCGAGAAAAATTAAGATATACTATAGGTGGGCCTATGTATGTATCAAGGGTTAAAAGTTTGATGGAAATAAAATGAAATAATTACTTAAAAGAAGTATCTGTCAACTGAAAATAAAAGGCTGTTATCTTGACGTGCGGGAGAGTCGTCATAAATGTTCATAATAGTTGGCATGAAGCGATCGAGCCCTATTTTAAAAGCATTCACGGTGGTCGCGGTTACAACGTCGTTGGGTAACCGGTTCCAGACGTTTACCACTCGGTTTGCGAATGAGTTTTTGCAAACGAGCAAGTTCTTATTGAGGGCCTGTTTGTGTAGCTTTAGGTAGTTTCCTCTAGTATTGTGGTGGTGAGTGTCGACAACAAGCGAAAATAGTTGTTTCCAATCAAAGGCCGCCTTGCCATGGGTTAGGTTCCACACTGTGATGAGGTCGCCACGGATTCGTCTGTATATTAATGTTGGGAGTTTAAGCCTCTCCAGACGCTCTCGGTATGGGAGGTTTCTTAAGGATGGAACCAGTTTTGCAGCACGATGTTGGATGCGTTCTATTTTATCTATATCGGAGCGGTGAAAAGGCGACCAGATTGGAGTGGCGTACTCAAGGATAGGACGTAAAATTGACTTGTATAGCACGATAAACATTTGTGGCTCCATATATGTGAAGTTTCTCCTCATTACAGCCAGCACTCTTGAAGCAGAGGCGCAGATATTAGAACAGTGGGAGGAAAATAGTAATGTGTTTGAAAAAGTGACACCGAGGTCCTTGTATTGGGGGACAATTTCTAGTTTATTACCATCTAGGTAGTATTCGGGGGGGAAATCAATACTCTTACCAAATCTAACCACTTTGCACTTGTCCACATTAAAGGTAAGTTTCCATTCATTGGCCCAAGTACTCAATGCATTAAGGTCATTCTGTAAAATGGAAACATCTCTGCCAGAACTAATGTGTCTGTATAACTTTTGGTCGTCAACAAACAGGCTGCACAAGGATTCAATAACAGACGGAGCATCATTATCGAAGACTATGAACAGTAAGGTACCCAGCACTGTTCCTTGGGGAAGGCCACTTTCTAATGGTATGTATTTACTAGATTTACCATTAATAACAACACGTTGAGTTCTGTTACTAAGAAAGTTTTTTATCCACCGTAACAGTTTTCCTCGTACACCATATGCGTACAGTTTGTGTAATAGTAAACGAATGGAAACAGAGTCATATGCCCGTTTCAAGTCCAAATATATGACATCACAGCCTTCTACATTAGGTATGTTACTTGGTTACAAATACAATATTACACTACGCTAACCTAAAACCAATATAAAACGTAATTACACTATGTACATGTACAACTTTACCGAGAGCGTGACAATGTCCGACTCAACGATAAAGATGTAATGTACAGAACAATTTATTATAAAACGTAATTACAGTATAAATAGTAAATAATTAATAAACTAATAACTTACTGTAGGACTATTGTACCTATTTTTACATTGCACATGGAGGTGAGATTTAACTGCAGATTTAAAAGAATGTTGATTATTTAGATTTTTAATTTCATTAGGCAGAGCGTTCCAATTTTTAATACCGTTAAAAAAGAAAGTATCAGATTCGAAGGATTTACAATTCGGGAGGTAGAAGTTTGAAGCACTAGCTCTGGTACTGTAAGAGTGTGTATCGCGTACTCTGTTGAATTTTTGTTTTAGGTAATTGGGACATTTACCATTATACACTTTATGCACATGGTTAAGGCGTAGCTGCTTAACTCTACTATCTAAGTTAAGTAGTCCAGATTCAGAAAAGTCATCTGGAGTTAGGTGGTGCCTAGGTTTGTAGTCTTTAATAAATCGTACTACTTTATTCTGAGCTACTTGTAATTTACATTTAAGCTGTTTGGTTAAGCCTTCATACCAAGAAGAGCACGCATAGTCCATGTGACACTGTATTAAAGAAGAGCAAAGTAACTTGCGGGAGTCGGTGTTTAAACTATTTTTATTTCTGTATAGAAACCTAAGCCTACTGTTAACTTTCGAGAAAATGTTTTTCACTGTGCTTTCTCCTGATAAGCAGTTATCCAATGTGGCGCCTAAATATTTAACTTCCTTTTTATTTTCAATCTTATGTCCATTACTAGTGACTTCAAACTTAGTTACCTTCTTTAACTTTCTTTTGGAACCAAACAAAATACTTTCAGTTTTACCGTAGTGAATGGATAGCTTATTATCAACCAACCACTCATTACAGGATTCTAGAACTGCACTTAACTTTTGGGAAATATGGATAGGATCTTTATGAGAGAAAATACGAGCACTGTCGTCGGCATATAAAATGAGTTTAAAATCGGGATCTATTCTACTTATCATATCATTTACATAGCATACAAAAAGCAGAGGACCTAATATACTACCTTGCGGTACACCACAGGTAATCTCTTGTACAGTAGACAGCGATTTGCTAATGACTACAGTTTGACCTCTGTCTGACAGGTAGGACTTGAACCAGTCTATAGAACCTACACCCATCAGGCCTAACTTACCAAGCAGAATTTCGTGATCTACAGTATCGAAAGCCTTTTGTAGGTCCAACATTACCATACCAGTATATAAACCCTTTGCGTTATTACATCTAATTGTATCAGTTAAGTTAATAAGGCAGGTGTCTGTAGAATATGATTTACGAAAACCGGACTGAAGTTCATAGATCAGATTTAGCCTACTAAGATGTGCCTCCAGCTGTAGAAAAACAGAACGTTCTAGAATTTTAGATACAATACTTAAGATACTAACAGGTCTGTAATTACAGGGTTCTACTTTACTATTCTTTTTATACAGAGGAACAACCTTAACTAATTTCAGTTCGTCTGGTACTACATTATCTACGATAGAGTAATTAATAATAAAAGTAATAGGCACTTTAAGTACTTCAGCACCATCCTTAAGAAAACGGGCAGGTATTAGATCTAGACCGGTACTTTTTGAGGCTGATAGGCTAAGTAGATTTTTAAAAACGAAATCCTCAGAAACGGGTTTTAAAAATAACTTTTCTGAATTTTGTAACTTTTCTAAATAAAAATTATTTAGAGTTTCGGACCCTATACTATATTTATTACTTGATAACGGTAATTTCATAACTAAATTAGAGGCAACATTAGTAAAATAATTATTAAATAAATTACTAACTAGAGTATGATCATGTACCAGCTCACCGTTATCTTGCAGAACAATATTCGATTTAGATTTAAGGTTTTTATAACCTAAAGATTTTAGGGTAGACCATAGACTTTTAGGATTATCTTTATTCTCACTTATTTTGTTGTACAAATATTCAGATTTAGCTTTTTTTATTTCCCGTTGGACAAGGTTTCTATATTTGCAGTAATTATTATAATCAGCTAAAACACGGTATTTCCTAAATTTATACAAATAGTTATCTCTTTCTCTGATATTACTAAGAATACCCGAGGTCATCCAGGGCTCAGTGCGTTGTTTAAGACTAATTTCTTTAATTGGTGCTACAGTATTAAGTGCCTTTAAAAATATATCTTTAAAAACAGTGTACGCAAGGTTAATGTCAGCGGCCTTAAAACAGGGTTCCCAGTCAGAATTAACTAACAAACTTAAAAAGCGTTCCTTGCTGTAATTTTTCATAGACCTAACTGTTACTGTTTTATGATCCCCGAAAAAAGATTTTTGTGTCTTTCTTGTGCAAAAAACTATAAAATGATCGCTTAGACCTATAGGTAAAACCCCAGATTGAGAAATAATATCGGTATTATTACAAAGGATGTGATCTAGTAAAGTAGAAGTTTTACTGGTAATTCTGGTAGAATTGTTTTAAACCAAACAAATTTAAAATACTTTGGTACTGTTTACAGATGGGGGATGCTTTGTGATGGTAACAGATATTAAAATGTACATGCTTATGAAGGAGGATCTGTATGCCCCGGTATTGTACAACCTCCATCTCTGGGGATCCCTGACAACTAAATGCTAAATGCAGATTTGAATGCTGAGCAGGATGTACAAGCAACAGATCAAGTTATAGTGGATAGTGAATGTGAAGGTAGTTACTCTAGAACTGAAGCTAAAGCAGATCTGCCTACCTACAAACCATTCCACCTTCCAAGCTTTAAGTGGGGCGCAACTTCTGGTCTTGTTCTTAGTAAGGCAGTGGATCTGATCTACTCTACAGTCTCGCATTGGCGCAAGAATTGTTTCAAGTTACCTTCAGGCAAGGTTGGTACAGCATTTGTAAGTGAAACAAATAGAATAATGTCAGGCTGGATAACGGCCTCACCTTTAGAGGGCCTAGCATTCAAGCTAATTGCAATCATGCCACACTTGCTATTACAAAAGCCCCACAGTAAGTCAAAGGCTGCTGAGCATAGCAAGGTGCTGTCTTCAAGGCTCCAGTTATGGGACTCTGGTGACTTCCACTCCCTTCTTAGAGATGGGTTAGCTATACAGAAGAAGATTCAAAGGAAACTCCCTGACCGAAAACAGTCGGACACAGCACGAATCTTTAGTAAGCTAGTATTTGCTGGAAAGATCGCAGCAGCACTTCGTTTCCTAGACAATTCAAACGATGGACTTATTGAGTTGTCCAGTGATGTCATCGATGAGCTCAGAATGAAACATCCTGCTCCAGCAGTATTTACTCTTGATTCGGCTCTTAGAGGTCCAATTGATGTTGTCCCCCCTAGTACCTTTGCGGCCATTGATGGGAAAATGGTCTTTAACGCGGCCCTCAGGATTAGAGGAGGTGCTGGTCCATCCGGACTTGACGCAGAGTCTCTGAAACGGATGCTTTGCTCAAAGGAGTTCCGTCCCATGTCTACAGACCTCTATAACTGAAACGGATGCTTTGCTCAAAGGAGTTCCGTCCCATGTCTACAGACCTCTGTAACTGAAACGGATGCTTTGCTCAAAGGAGTTCCGTCCCATGTCTACAGACCTCTATAACTGAAACGGATGCTTTGCTCAAAGGAGTTCCGTCCCATGTCTACAGACCTCTGTAACTGAAACGGATGCTTTGCTCAAAGGAGTTCCGTCCCATGTCTACAGACCTCTAAAACTCAATTGCAGGAGTTGCTCAGCGCTTAGCTACTGAAGCCATTGACCCACTATCAATCGAGGCTCTGGTCGCATCAAAGCTTATCCCCCTTAATAAAAATCCGGGAGTGCGACCAATAGGTGTTGGGGAGAGTCTGAAACGGCTGATTGGCAGAATTGTAGTGGGGGCCATTAGGGATGAAATCAAGCAAGCTGCTAGACCACTCCAAACAGCAGCAGGACATCCTGCTGGAGTAGAATCTGCGATTCATGCACTAACTGAAGACTTTGAGGATGACAGTGAATGTGAAGCCGTCTTAATGATAGATGCTACAAATGCTTTCAACCTCCTGAACAGATCAGTGGCCTTACATAATGTCAGAATTTTGTGTCCAGCTTTATCAACATACCTGATAAACACATACCGGAAGAGGATTCGACTATTTTGTGGCACAATTGAGTTAGAATCTTCAGAAGGTACAACGCAGGGCAACCCAGCTGCATTTCCCTGGTATGATATTTGAGTGAACCCACTGATATATTATCATCCAACCAAGGCAAAATCAGTTTGGTATGCAGATGATGCAAATGGTATTGGTAAGTTGTTGGCGCTTCGGGCGTGGTGGGACTATATCTCTCTACATGGACCTGCTTATGGGTATCACCCTAAGGCAAAAAAGTCTTGGCTTATAGTAAAACCGGGTTTAATGGAAGCAGCTGAGGAGATATTTAAGGAAGTGAGGGTGCAAATTACAGACCAGGGCCAGCGCATTCTAGGAAGTGTCATAGGAACACAAGTTTTCTCTTCAATGTTTGCTAAAACTAAGATTGCAGGTTGGTGTGATCAGATTGAGAAGTTGGCAGAAATAGCTGAAACCGAGCCACATGCTGCCTATGCCGCGTTTACGCATGGCCTAAGTTCTAGATGGACATTCTTCCAACGCTGCTACAAAGGTGATGAGGGTCTCTTTGGTCCACTTGAAGATTCAATCTACAAGAAACTGGTCCCATCTATCGTGTTTTTGGTTTTATTTCGAAGACCAAGTCCTGGGAGTTCACCGTATGGAAAAACTTAACATCACAAAAAGATTCCTCACTCTCGAATTATGGGGGGTAGCCAAAATTTGGGCATAAAAAAGTTCAAGTCTAGTGGGTCAAAACCCAAGATCATGATCGCGAAAAGATCAGTATATTTAAAATCGAATCTAAGCATTTTTCTAATAAACATTCATTGTAAGAAATGTTCAATGGTCTATTCTGAGTTGATTAAAACAAAATTGGCCCGATCGGTCAACCGGTTCTCGAGATCAGCTTCCTGATCATAAAAGATCATGTTTTTCGGTTTTTCCCGATTTTCTCGAAAACTTTGTTTGAGACCCCCGATTTTTTTTTTACTAATCGACTTCTATTAAGAAGGGGAAACTTTTGAGCATTTCGAAATTTTCAAAAAGCGATTTGATCAGGCCATGATCAGGAAAGATCATGTTTTCGGTTTTATTTCGAAGACCAAGTCCTGTGAGTTCACTGTATGAAAAAACTTAACATTACAAAAAGATTCCTCACCCTCGAATTAGGGGGGGTAGCCAAAATTTGACCATAAAAAAGTTCAATTCTAGGGGGTCAAAAGATCATGATCGCGAAATGATAATTTTTTTCGAAATTACTTCTGAGCATTTTGGGGCAAAACTTTCAAACTAAAAAACATTCACTGGAGTGTTCTAAGTAGATTAAAAAAAATTTCGACTCAATAGGCCTACCGGTACCGGAGATATGGTCGTCCAAAGTCTGCTTCCGGTAATTCGAAAATATTTCGAAAACGCTTGATCGAATTTTTTCCTTGAAAATATGTGAATGTACAGTTAGTGGACCCGCATTTAACGATATATCACAATCCATATTTCGGATGACAGGTACCGGTGAAATCAGACTTTACCGAAAAAAATTCAAATTTTAGCTACTCATGTCTGACTATCTCGAAAACTATAATAGGTATGGAAATACTTTCACTGCAAGAAATGTTCACCTATCCAATGCGCTTCTAACTCTGTGCTCGGATTTTGCATAGTGTCAAAACCTACAACTTAACCCCCCCAGCGGAGGGAACGTAGTGACCGGAGCGCCAGTACTATCTTTCATTATTATGAAGTAATAAGGGCGGTGGGTGGGGTAGGTGGTGAACACTATTTATAGGGTGGAGGGAGGGTCTAGTATATTACTTTAGGATATTTGATTTCTTTGCAATATAGTTTAGCTGCCTCAGTCTTATTTGTAATATGTTATACATTATACCAAATTATATCAAGTTTTAACATCTACATTGTCTACCTGTAGGAGAAATATACAATGTAGGGCTCATAATATATTTATAAATAGATTTAGTATATTTACATTGTATAACAGAGTTAATTGATACTATTACAGTATTATACTAAAGACACCGCTTTGATATATCTGATCAAATGGCAATTTCTTGTATATTATCTATTTCACTATCTTGGGTATATCATTCAATTTATAAAACTATAATAATAAACATTTACTTTACTTCTTGTTTACTCGCATGGATATATTGATATAAAACACTTCAGTATAATATCTTATAGGGCCAAACGCAGATTAATCGGAATAATATGTTTAATTATTATTACAATTGGCACATTGAAGTAAGTAGTACATGAGTTTGATAAAATAATTATGAATCTGTATCTTATTCTACTTTGTCTATATGATTATGTTATATAATAATGTTACTTTATCACTTTGGTTTAAACCGATCTCCTTTACTATTACTTACTACTTATACTACTACTACTACTACTACTGCTACTGACTACTACAGAGTTATATATTATAAGAGGATGGGGTTCGTGATTATTAGTTATTATACAAGTGCCCCTCGGCTATAGAGAGTCCACCCTCGGTTGCTTACTGGATCTGCCAGTGCGCCATGGTGGTCTCGGGATTACAAATCCCACTTCTTCTGCGGCTCTACAATTTGACAACTCTTGTGCTGTAACTAAACAGCACAAAACATGTATACAGAAACAGAGTATGTTCCTTGAACACTCATCTTCGGAGGCTCAGAAAGCCGTAACTTCAGTAGTTCGAACCAGAACTATACAGCATTGGAACACCAAAGCAGCCATCATCAAGGACTCTTGTGATCCACTAATGGCACGTGCTCTTGACCATGCATCGCGCCCGGGCACTTCATCATGGTTGACCGCTCTTCCATTAGAGTGTGAAGGTTTTGCCCTAAACAAATCCGATTTTCGAGATGCAATCGCACTAAGATACAACCTCCCTATATTTGGCATGCCATCCTCCTGTGTCTGTTCTGCCTCTTTTACACCCGACCATGCTCTATCTTGCAAGAAAGGCGGCTTTATCGCATTACGCCACAATAAAGTTCGCGATCTGCTGGCCAATCTCTTGCATGAGGTCTGTACGGATGTAGCATTGGAGCCAAAACTGCAACCCATAACGGGTGAGGTCCTATTCCCAGGTTCAGCTAACACATCCAGTAAAGCTTGTCTGGATATTTCGGTAAGGGGGTTTTGGGGACGCTTCTCCAAATCTTTTTTCGATGTTCGTGTATTTTACCCGAATGCAACATCATATATCTCCTCTCCTATAGACTCTATTCTTAAGAGCCACAAAGGGGAGAAGCGCCGGTCCTACAATGATAGAATTATAAATGTCGAGCGTGCCTCCTTTACCCCTTTAGTGTTTTCGACTGGTGGTGCAGCAGGGCCGGAGTGTAGCCGTTTCATGGCACATCTGGCAGGTCTCCTTTCGGAGAAGAGAGGCTCCACTTATGCAGCTGTATCACACTGGCTGCGTTGCAGGATCTCATTTAGTCTGGTGAGATCAGCAGGCATATGTCTGAGAGGACATAGATCTCTTCAAGCTATGCCACCATCTTCTATTGATGACCCGCGGCTTATTCCAGATCTGGGCCCCCATCATAATCTTCACCAGTAAAGCCTCCCTTCTTTACCTAACTTATTTTTATTTATTTTTTGTTATTTCTCTTGATATGTTACTGTATTGCACGTTCCCACATTCTACCTGTTTACTTTAAACTCGTTATTGGATCCATCATTATTGCTTCATTTACTTCATTGCGGTATACAGTATTATAGTAGTTGAATTACTTTATTATTATTTTATATGGTCCTAATAATTATTTGACTTTATGTAAGTACGACAATCTGTTTATTTCTATATTGCACTGTACTGTATATTTAATACTATTTTGTTGTATATTGTATGTATTTTAGAGATTTTTGACAATATATTTGGTGATCTATAAAAAAAAATAAGTATATTATTGGTACTAGTATTGTGTTCTACTGTATGTAAGCAGTTCGATCCGTGTTAAGCCTAATTTACATTTTGTACATGAATTGTGCTTATGAGATTACCATAGATTGTAATGTAAACATTCGGTCAATAAAAATTAAAATTAAATATAAATAAATAGGTATTAATAAATAAAAGAGCCGCGGTGTCACTTATGACACCCTCTTGGGCCTCTAGGTGTACAGTTAGACAACACTGACACCATTGCGTATCGGATTGATTAATTGGGATAATCAATTAAACACTAATTAGGAGTCGTAAGACACCTATTAGGGTTTAATTGTACTAATTAATTGATGACAGCTGTCAATAGGGTCTAATTAGCCTAATTAGGAGGTGTCACCCAGACAGTCTGGCGCCAATGGCACCCAATGACGCCCATACTACTACTACTACTACTACTAGGATCGGCATGCTGCATTGCAGCTGCATTTTTAAGAATGCTGTGCCGGCTTATCGACAAAATTGCACCGCCACAACTCCCTATCACCCCTGACATTTGCTAGATCATCCGCATCTTTAAGGCCAGTGTCCTTTAAGATGCGTCTCAAGAAAGTCATGGGCACCGACCAATCAAGTCAATGACACCCATAGGTGCCATTGGGTGTCACCCAGACAGTCTGGCGCCAGTCAGTTGGGTCTAACTGTCACCGAGCCGCCCAAGACCCTACTACTAATAATATTTCAAAAAAAATATTTTTTTACAAAATAGCTATACTATATTTAAAGACACACAAGTTACCATGAAATAATAAATTTTCCCACAATGTATGTAGAATAATGTATTCTTGAAAATTATCCCATTTTCTCCATTTTTTTTTTACAAAAACACCAGCTAGATCAATAATACTAGGTCTTACAATTTTAATATACTGCAAGAATATTAATAAACGCCAACACCAAGGACTGCTTAATTTATAATAGCTAGTAAATAAACTGAAGAGGATGTGAGCGCACAGGTTGTGGTATGGTATGGGGGAGATGGTACCCCAGAACTTTTCAAAAATTGAAAAATTTTCGAAATTTTTTTTTTATTAATTCTAAATCAGAATTTAACGCAGATTTCAGAAATCGAAATCCTAACATCACGTCATAAGCTTAAGTTGTCTGTTTTTCTGTTTGTCTGGCTATTGGTCTGTTTTTCTGTTTGTCAACAAATTATGGATATAAAAATGCACACCACCTAACTAAAATTATTGCTACATGGGTTTTCGTGGACGCGGATTTCATTTCCGGGGTCAGTTTTCAAATTTGACGTAATCTAGTTTGTCTGTCTGTTTGTCCGCCTGTCGGTCTGTCTGTCAAAAACATAACAAATCATAATACGTAACTAAAATTTTCACTGTGTGGGTTTTTAAGGTCGGTGATTTCATTTCTGGCGTTATCTGTACTATTTGGAGGAGTCCATTATGCCTGTATATTTGTCTGTCAGTCGACCTGTCTGTTAAGAAAGACATACAGACAGACTTAAACAGACAGTCTAGGTTCATTCAATTATTAAAAATGTCATGGGTAATGAAATCAGCGACTAGGAAAACCCCCATACCTGAAATTATAGTAAAGTGATGTGTTTACTTATATTTTATCTGTGACACCGACAGTAAGTCAGACAGACAGACAAACAGACAGACAGACAGACAGAGAGATAGACATACAGACATTCCAGATGTCATCAAACATAAAACAGATATCAGCAATGAAATCAGCGACTAGGAAAACCCCCATATCTGAAATTTTATTCAGGTGATATGCCTCCTTATATTTTGACTGACAGACAGACAGATATAAAAACAGACAAACAGACATTCTAGGTTCAGTCAAATATTAAAATTGACATCGGAAATGGAATCACTGACTAGGAAAACCCCCATATCACAAATTATAGTAAAGTGGTGTGCTTACTTATTTATTGTCTGTGGGATTGACAGTCAGACAGACAGACAGACAGAATGACAGACAAACAGCAAACATTAAATCAGATATCAGAAATGAATTCAGCGACTACGAAAACCCCTAAATCGTAAATTTTGGTTCGCTGCTGTAATTTATTATATTTTGGCTTATTTTTGAAATTTCCCGCGTTTTACATAAAATTAGCGGGAAGGTTTGAAAACTTAAAATGCGTTTTTCTCAGCATCTTATTTTTCGTGAAATTTAGAAATTTTTCTCGAGAACGGCTTGATGGAATTGGCTGAAATTTTTGCAGCAGGTTTTTAGTAGTGAGACACAATTGTGGAACCTCTAAAAACATATGTTTAAATCAATTATCAAATGTTATTCTAATATAAACTTCGAAAATGTGTCATTTTTTGGTTTTTGGTGCAATTAAGTGACCCTCAAACATAGACACAAAAAAAATTACAATTTGTTTTAAGTTCCAGGTGTGTCTCGATAGTTACTCCGCCCTTCTGGAAATTTTCATGAAATTCCATATTGTAGAAGGAGCGTAATGTTTACATATGTGTTAATAGTAAAATGTATGGGGATAGCCTGGGGTACCATCTCCCCTTAACGATAACAGTATCGGTACAGCGTTCCTATTCATATAATTAATTACCTTCCGGAGTAAGGCCATGTTCATCTGAAATAACTTCCCAGAACTTTGTACCAATCTGATTGCCACACTGGCCGCATTGAATTTGAATAATTTCCCTCATTTTGCCGAGTGCCCGTTACGATTATTGAATAGTTAAATTTAATTGCTTGTTACCGGTACGTTAAGATATCGCAGCTATATCGTCCAGTTAATGTACGTACTGTAGGCCTACATGTTCGCAGCTATGTCGTCCAGTTAATGTACGTACTGTAGGCCTACATGTTACAATCTATTTGGGAATGTTTAATCGCATGGCTACATAAATCCATCATCAACCGTAATACAACGACATTTTTCACAACTCACCCCCCCCCCCCCCCCCCCCACCCCACCCCCACTCCCCCACACACACCACGACCCGCCCCAGTAACTTTTTCAAATTTCAATCATATACTGCGAAATTTGGTATGTTGATAGTTCGATAATGTTTCGTAATAGTGCCCTGACCGTATTTTTGAAATTTTAAAATAATTTTGCTACAGTAATAAGCCGTAAATATATTTCAGGGGTCAGTTCCGCCCGAGGCTACATTTTTGGACTTTTAACTGTACTTTTATACTAGCTAGTGTTTTCACTTTTTGTCGCTTTAAATGTTCTAGAACATGTTAGTTATTGATTAAAATAAAAACTTTTGGGTATTACTGTGATAGCTATCTCCATTTTTGTAATTTTTAAAATAATGGTTTTTATTCTAGACGTGTTCGTTATTATTTACATAATGACTGACCCTATATTTATTACTTTTGCTCAATCGGTTGGATTACTACCTACTGCTACTACTCACTACCTACATTTAACCATGTATGTGTACGGTCACTAACTGATTTCACTGCACGTCATTCGAAGGAGAATGCATTGCATAACGAAGCGGATGTGGCGATGCAAAGGTCCTACTAGACACTGTCGATCATGTAGGAATGAAACATGGTTTTCTGCCTCTCCATTGCTTGTGAAGCAGATTTTATGGTTGAAGAACCGCCTGGGCGAGTTCCGATGGAGGGGTCTTAATAAAGATAATCCATTTCATGGATTAATACAACTAATCAAGAACAATTACTAGACCCAAGTAACTTATTTTAATTTATGCTAATATTGTAATATGAAATCATAGTAATATAAAGTTCTATGATTGTTCTAGAACATAATAATATTGTCAATAAAAACGATTAAAAAAATTTCAAAAATGGAGATACCGGTAGCTATCACAGTAATACTTTTTAATTTGGGATTTTTAACTGTACTTTTATATTAGCTAGTGTTTCATTTTTGTCATATTAAATGTTCTAGAACATGTCAGTTATTGATTAAAATAAAAATTCATGTTCTAGAACAGATATTTTTTGTTCTAGAAAATTTTTTATACAAGCTAGTTTTTGGAACAAATTTTTGTCTTTTGGATTTTTAACTGTATTTTTATACTAGCTAGTGTTTTCACCTTTTGTTGTTTTAAATGTTCTAGAACACATGTAAGTTATTGATTAAAATATAATGTTTTTTATGGTAGTTAGTATTTTTAAACTAGCCAGTGTTTAAAAAAAAAATACTAGCTATATTTAAGCAGTTTCTGACATTAAGGGGCGGAAATATAAGAACAAAATGTAGCCAAGGGAGGAACTATAAGAACAAAATGTAGCTACGAGTGGAACTGTGGAACTATAAGAACAAAATGTAGCCATGGACGTAACTATAAGAACAAAATGTAGCCATGGGTGGAACAATATAAGTACAAAATGTAGCCACGAGTGGAACAATATAAGAACAAAATGTAGCCATGGACGTAACTATAAGAACAAAATGTAGCCATGGGTGGAACAATATAAGTACAAAATGTAGCCACGAGTGGAACAATATAAGTACAAAATGTAGCCACGGGTGGAACTATATAAGTACAAAATGTAGCCACGGGTGGAACAATATAAGTACAAAATGTAGCCACGGGTGGAACTATATAAGTACAAAATGTAGCCACGGGTGGAACAATATAAGTACAAAATGTAGCCACGGGTGGAACAATATAAGTACAAAATGTAGCCACGGGTGGAACTATATAAGTACAAAATGTAGCCACGGGTGGAACAATATAAGTACAAAATGTAGCCACGGGTGGAACTATATAAGTACAAAATGTAGCCACGGGTGGAACTATATAAGTACAAAATGTAGCCACGGGTGGAACTATATAAGTACAAAATGTAGCCACGGGTGGAACAATATAAGTACAAAATGTAGCCACGGGTGGAACAATATAAGTACAAAATGTAGCCACGGGTGGAACAATATAAGTACAAAATGTAGCCACGGGTGGAACTATATAAGTACAAAATGTAGCCACGGGTGGAACAATATAAGAACAAAATGTAGCCATGGACGTAACTATAAGAACAAAATGTAGCCATGGGTGGAACAATATAAGTACAAAATGTAGCCACGAGTGGAACAATATAAGAACAAAATGTAGCCATGGACGTAACTATAAGAACAAAATGTAGCCATGGGTGGAACAATATAAGTACAAAATGTAGCCACGAGTGGAACAATATAAGTACAAAATGTAGCCACGGGTGGAACTATATAAGTACAAAATGTAGCCACGGGTGGAACAATATAAGTACAAAATGTAGCCACGGGTGGAACTATATAAGTACAAAATGTAGCCACGGGTGGAACAATATAAGTACAAAATGTAGCCACGGGTGGAACAATATAAGTACAAAATGTAGCCATGGACGTAACTATAAGAACAAAATGTAGCCATGGGTGGAACAATATAAGTACAAAATGTAGCCACGAGTGGAACAATATAAGAACAAAATGTAGCAATGGACGTAACTATAAGAACAAAATGTAGCCATGGGTGGAACAATATAAGTACAAAATGTAGCCACGAGTGGAACAATATAAGAACAAAATGTAGCCATGGACGTAACTATAAGAACAAAATGTAGCCATGGGTGGAACAATATAAGTACAAAATGTAGCCACGAGTGGAACAATATAAGTACAAAATGTAGCCACGGGTGGAACTATATAAGTACAAAATGTAGCCATGGGTGGAACAATATAAGTACAAAATGTAGCCACGGGTGGAACTATATAAGTACAAAATGTAGCCACGGGTGGAACTATATAAGTACAAAATGTAGCCACGGGTGGAACAATATAAGTACAAAATGTAGCCACGGGTGGAACTATATAAGTACAAAATGTAGCCACGGGTGGAACAATATAAGTACAAAATGTAGCCACGGGTGGAACAATATAAGTACAAAATGTAGCCACGGGTGGAACAATATAAGTACAAAATGTAGCCACGGGTGGAACTATATAAGTACAAAATGTAGCCACGGGTGGAACAATATAAGAACAAAATGTAGCCATGGACGTAACTATAAGAACAAAATGTAGCCATGGGTGGAACAATATAAGTACAAAATGTAGCCACGAGTGGAACAATATAAGAACAAAATGTAGCCATGGACGTAACTATAAGAACAAAATGTAGCCATGGGTGGAACAATATAAGTACAAAATGTAGCCACGAGTGGAACAATATAAGTACAAAATGTAGCCACGGGTGGAACTATATAAGTACAAAATGTAGCCACGGGTGGAACAATATAAGTACAAAATGTAGCCACGGGTGGAACTATATAAGTACAAAATGTAGCCACGGGTGGAACAATATAAGTACAAAATGTAGCCACGGGTGGAACAATATAAGTACAAAATGTAGCCACGGGTGGAACTATATAAGTACAAATTGTAGCCACGGGTGGAACAATATAAGTACAAAATGTAGCCACGGGTGGAACTATATAAGTACAAAATGTAGCCACGGGTGGAACTATATAAGTACAAAATGTAGCCACGGGTGGAACAATATAAGAACAAAATGTAGCCACGAGTGGAACAATATAAGTACAAAATGTAGCCACGGGTGGAACTATATAAGTACAAAATGTAGCCACGGGTGGAACAATATAAGTACAAAATGTAGCCACGGGTGGAACTATATAAGTACAAAATGTAGCCACGGGTGGAACAATATAAGTACAAAATGTAGCCACGGGTGGAACTATATAAGTACAAAATGTAGCCACGGGTGGAACAATATAAGTACAAAATGTAGCCACGGGTGGAACTATATAAGTACAAAATGTAGCCACGGGTGGAACTATATAAGTACAAAATGTAGCCACGGGTGGAACAATATAAGAACAAAATGTAGCCATGGACGTAACTATAAGAACAAAATGTAGCCATGGGTGGAACAATATAAGTACAAAATGTAGCCACGAGTGGAACAATATAAGAACAAAATGTAGCCATGGACGTAACTATAAGAACAAAATGTAGCCATGGGTGGAACAATATAAGTACAAAATGTAGCCACGAGTGGAACAATATAAGTACAAAATGTAGCCACGGGTGGAACTATATAAGTACAAAATGTAGCCACGGGTGGAACAATATAAGTACAAAATGTAGCCACGGGTGGAACTATATAAGTACAAAATGTAGCCACGGGTGGAACAATATAAGTACAAAATGTAGCCACGGGTGGAACAATATAAGTACAAAATGTAGCCACGGGTGGAACAATATAAGTACAAAATGTAGCCATGGGCGTAACTATAAGAACAAAATGTAGCCATGGGTGGAACAATATAAGTACAAAATGTAGCCACGAGTGGAACAATATAAGAACAAAATGTAGCCATGGACGTAACTATAAGAACAAAATGTAGCCATGGGTGGAACAATATAAGTACAAAATGTAGCCACGAGTGGAACAATATAAGAACAAAATGTAGCCATGGACGTAACTATAAGAACAAAATGTAGCCATGGGTGGAACAATATAAGTACAAAATGTAGCCACGAGTGGAACAATATAAGTACAAAATGTAGCCACGGGTGGAACTATATAAGTACAAAATGTAGCCACGGGTGGAACAATATAAGTACAAAATGTAGCCACGGGTGAAACTATATAAGTACAAAATGTAGCCACGGGTGGAACAATATAAGTACAAAATGTAGCCACGGGTGGAACAATATAAGTACAAAATGTAGCCACGGGTGGAACAATATAAGTACAAAATGTAGCCACGGGTGGAACTATATAAGTACAAAATGTTGCCACGGGTGGAACAATATAAAAACAAAATGTAGCCATGGACGTAACTATAAGAACAAAATGTAGCCATGGGTGGAACAATATAAGTACAAAATGTAGCCACGAGTGGAACAATATAAGAACAAAATGTAGCCATGGACGTAACTATAAGAACAAAATGTAGCCATGGGTGGAACAATATAAGTACAAAATGTAGCCACGAGTGGAACAATATAAGTACAAAATGTAGCCACGGGTGGAACTATATAAGTACAAAATGTAGCCACGGGTGGAACAATATAAGTAGAAAATGTAGCCACGGGTGGAACTATATAAGTACAAAATGTAGCCACGGGTGGAACAATATAAGTACAAAATGTAGCCACGGGTGGAACAATATAAGTACAAAATGTAGCCACGGGTGGAACTATATAAGTACAAAATGTAGCCACGGGTGGAACAATATAAGTACAAAATGTAGCCACGGGTGGAACTATATAAGTACAAAATGTATCCACGGGTGGAACTATATAAGTACAAAATGTAGCCACGGGTGGAACTATATAAGTACAAAATGTAGCCACGGGTGGAACAATATAAGTACAAAATGTAGCCACGGGTGGAACAATATAAGTACAAAATGTAGCCACGGGTGGAACTATATAAGTACAAAATGTAGCCACGGGTGGAACAATATAAGTACAAAATGTAGCCACGGGTGGAACAATATAAGTACAAAATGTAGCCACGGGTGGAACTATATAAGTACAAAATGTAGCCACGGGTGGAACAATATAAGTACAAAATGTAGCCACGGGTGGAACAATATAAGTACAAAATGTAGCCACGGGTGGAACAATATAAGTACAAAATGTAGCCACGGGTGGAACCATAAGATCAAAAGGCTAGAGTTCCTTATAGAATTGCATTTTTAAAACATATGTCATTATTACTATGGCAACATTGTAGAGTTCCAGAACAATAGAAAATTATTATATACTATTCTAGAACATAAAATAAAATAAAAAATATAATGTTCTAGAACATATAGTTAGCTTTTTTTATTTTAAAATAGCTAGTAAATTTAAAAAAATATCCAAGTTGGTAGATACATTTTCTAATAAATAAATAATATAAATAAATCAATTTTGTTGTAGTACTAGCTATTTTAAATTTGAAAAATAACTATCTATATGTTCTAGAACATTATATTATTTGTATTATTTATGCTCTAGAATAGTGTATAATACATATAATATTAAATAAATAAAATAACAAATAATAATGTTCTAAAACATATAGCTAGTTTTTTTAAATTTTAAAATAGCTGGTAAATTTAACAAATAATAAAATTTGGTACCGGTAGATAAATTTATTAATAATAATATATATAAATAAATTTTTTTTATTACTAACTATTTTAAATTTAAAAAATAACTAGCTATATGTTCTCGAACAATAATTTTTTTATTTTATTTTTGTTCTAGAATAGTGTATATTATATATTTTTTGTTCTAGAACTCTTCACTGTTGCCATGGTAACAATGATTTATGTTATAAAAATGCAGTTCTATACGGAACTGTTATCGAACAAAATGTAGCCACTCTATGAATATGAATACATGAATATATTGACTGATTGAATATGCTATGAATAATAGGTAACCTCTTTCAGAAGGTGAAATTTACGTTCTAGAACACAAAACATCATGATAATAACCAATAACTTGGTCAAAAATTTATCAAAAATTAGGTACCAGAAATTTGGTTTAGTAATTTTATACACAGTAGCAAAAAAAAACATTAGCTAACGTCTCACAGAAAATGGCATTTATGTTCTAAAACAAAAAAACATCATGATAATAGCCTTTATCATGGTCAAATAACTGGTCAAAAAGTGAGTACCCATAACATAGTAATGCCCGGAGCTATAAGAACAAAATATAGCCACGGACGGAACTATAAGAATAAAATCTAGCCACGGGTGGAACTATATTAACAATTGTTATATTTTTATAATATATTGTCCTATTTATAATCATCATCAGTCATATTCAATATATTTATAATATATTTATATTATATTTATTTTATTAATGTGCTAAAACTCGTAATGAAATGTTAATTTCTTCTATTAAATTGTATCTAAGAGTGCAAAATTTTATGGGGAAAATAAATATATTATATGATATGATATGTTATCGGCGGGGTAGCTCAGTTGGTTGAGCGCCGGGCCTGCAATCTATTGGTTGTAGGTTCAGCCCCGCCAGGGTCCACTCAGCCTTTCATCCACTTGGGTCGATAAAATGAGTACCAGTTAAATAACTGGGAGCAAATCTTGGGATAGGAGTAGCGCCCACCCCTACCCTCGGGTAGCAGCTATTGAAAGAGGAGCCTTCGGGTCGCCTCCGGCTTTGGCCGACTGTTTGCTTTGCTTGATGATATGTTATGATATGTTATGATATGATATGTTATGATATGTTATGATATGTTATGATATGTTATGATATGTTATGATATGTTATGATATGTTATGATATGTTATGATATGTTATGATATGTTATGATATGTTATGATATGTTATGATATGATATGTTATGATATGTTATGATATGTTATGATATGTTATGATATGTTATGATATGATATGTTATGATATGATATGTTATGATATGTTATGATATGTTATGATATGTTATGATATGATATGATATGCTATATTTTGTCTTTCAAATATAATGTATTATATCATTAGAAACGTATTCACCTGCAGTATATTCAGAATAAAAAGAACCTCTTAAATTTTACCAAAAATTGTCGGAATTATATACATATTTAATAAGTAAACCTATACCCAAACAACTAAAGGCATTGGTACACCTTGGGTACCCAGAGTTTGACCAATTTTTTTTCGTATGAAAAAGGCTTTTATCAGTTTTTTTGTTCTAGAACAAATATTTTACCATCTGTCAGTAAGATGGTAGCTAGTTAATTTGATTTTGTATTAGCTAGTACTTTTTATAAGATATAAAAAAAATACAAGACATAAAAGCCTATTAGCCTAGACATTCTAGATACATTTATAATAAAAAAATACAAGACATAAAAGCCTATTAGCCTAGACAGTCTAGATACATTTATAGAGTGTAAATTGTTAAAATTAATTTAATATTACGGGTGAATAGATAGTTTGTTGCAATGAATTTTAATATAATTCCAGAATAGTCGCAGTTACAGTTGCTGGAGCAGCGAGGCTGTTTTGTGATTAACTTGTTATGAAAATTTCAGTCACATGATATATACTGCAGAAGATGCCAAATTGAAGTGTAGTTATAGAAAGTATTTGGCTAAATAAATTTCAGAAAGATAAGAATTAAGAGTCTTCTAAAATCCGACTTTGGATGGATTTTCGTTTCTATATTGAGATTAAACCTCCTAATTTAGGATGGAAATCAATGAAATTAAATGGAATTGAATTGAATTGAATGAATTTTTGAATTTATGTAGAGCCGACAGAACCGTACTGCCAAGATATAACGCGCGTCATAACTTTGGATCGCGGTACTTCCATTATAATTTACTATGAGTAGAAATTGCTTGGGAATGATGGAAAACACCCAGAATGAGTTTATAACTATTTACATACTTGTGTGTAAAGTAGCACTTTACAGTGAGTGTGATGATCCGAGTGGCTTTGTTACACGAACGAACGTTAGTGAGTGAGTGAAAATAAACGAACGAACGTTAGTGAGTGAGTGAAAATAAAGCCACTCGGATCATCACACTCACTGTAAAGTGCTACTTTACACACAAGTATGTAAATAGTTATCAGAACAGTGTAAAGTAATTTGCAACAAGTATGTATGTAGTTTTATTCCAAAATTTTAACATTACGAAATGATTGTACATATACATTATAAGTGATAGAAACAGCACAAATTATATTAGTTGTTGTATAAATAAATGTAAAAATTACATAAATTATGTTATAAATAAGTTAGCTTATATTTATGGTGGCGTTTGGAGCCATGTTATAATAATATAGCTAGGCCCTACTGGTTATTAATAGCTATACCCCGCCTACCGGTAGGTAATGCAGTAGGCCTATCTGGCTGTCAGGCAAATTTCCACCTATTGTTTACGTGGTATGTGTTAGCTTATCCAATTCCGCTAACACAAACCCATAGAGTGAGCCATAAAGCAATATTGGGAGCACGAGGTTGATTACCAATCAACCTCGTGTCAGCCCAGTAAACGCGGACAATAGGCCCCAAAGGAGACACACAATAGGGGTCAGGGGCCAAACCCCTAACCGAGAGAGAACACAGGGAGTGAAGGGAAACACTCCAAAGGGTGCCAACAGGGGTATCAACCAATCAGAGGGGGGAAAGGCATCGATTGAGTAGCAATAAGGCCACCGTGCAATATAACCAGTAACCTGTAATCATTCATTCAGTTTACTCAGTCAGATCAGTAGGGTGGAACGGGGACTTCTGTCACCGTCCGCTACCGCCATCATACTTATCTACCGGTAAAGTGTCGTACTATACTATATCAACTATCAGACTATATTATACCTTTATACATATTACCGAACAAACTCTTTTACCTTTCACACACGGCGGGGACGCGTGGATAGAAAACCCAACGGATAAACCGGGATCCGTAGATCCCGTCACAGTGACAGAATCAGATCCGCCCAGCTGCCCTGACAGTGATAGATTGTTATCAACGTGGCTGCCAGCCACCAAAGACGACGATGAGTCGAGAGAGGGGAACGACACCGCCGCGGACCCCGGACGACGATCTAACGATCCGCGAGGCCACGGCGAGACGATACGAACCCACGACGCCGGTCGATGCTACGCCGACCACGTCGACGCAGGTTGACGCCACGTCGACAACGAGCAACCCGGCGAACCAAGATGTGGGGGGTCGTCTACAACCGGAGAGCGAGTCGAGGGAAGGAGACGAGAAGGGAGGAGAAGAGAAAGACGAGTCGACGCGGAGCGAGGGTCGACATACCGATGTCACCGGCCAGCCACAGGCCGAGGACGACGAACGGTCCACCGGAACGGCGACGGTGGGGCCGCCGGTACGACGTCGGACCCGGAGAGATGGAAGGGAGGTCGGCGACGAGGATGTCGGGGTTTCTGATCGACTTCGACGAGCCTACGCCGCGACCCGGGAACAACTGAAGGAAGCTAGAGGAGGGGTTGAGATAGACCAGGTGAAGTTGAGGAGACGACTAGGTGAGTCGAACAGATACTTTGATTACCTAGTGCGTTCTGGGCAGGGAGAACTGGCCGAGGAGAGAGCGAGAGGGGTTGCCTTCGAACTGTTTGGGCTATGGGAACGTAGGGGTATGGGGCCTGGTGTAGTGTACATAGGGCCATACTTAGTCGATGCCAGGGAAGTTAAGTTAGTGGGTTGGGCGGGACCGCACGAGGGCGAATCCGAGGTTAGCTCCGAGGATTCGGTCTCGTTGGTCAGCGAGAACCCCGGAGAGCGGGGGAAAGTTAGTAGGACGGAGGGGCGGCGGGAGTCCGTCGCAACCTATAAGTCTGCTACATCCTCCGCAAAAGAAAGACGGGTGCGAGAGAGTGAACGCATGGCATATAAATTAAAAATGGAAGAATTAGAGTGGCGACTGAGGGGAAGGAAGGAGCAAGAGAGTGAACGCGAAGAGCGTGAGGCAAGAGAACAGAGCGTGCGGTACACGTACAGTAGATACAGTAACCGTACGGGCGAGGGAGGTAGTAGTAGTGCGTTAGGAAATATTGGTATTAATAGTACCGTAGTAGATAACCCTAATCCCTTTATTACAGGAAATATTTTACCCGGTAGTAGTAATTTAAGTTTAAATTCAAATAATAATATTAATTCAAATATTCAGAATAATCAAAATAATTCAAATAATTCGAATAGCAATTTAAATTTTGAAAATAATAATAATTCTAACTTAAATAATTTAAATAATAATCCCGTTTCAAATTCTAATGGTTCTAATAATTTAATTAAATTAACAAATAATATTGGGAATGGTGCTATTAATGTGAACGCGTCAGACGTGTATAGCCCGGCAGACGGCGGCCTGGTAGGCCACGTAGTTAGTAGGCAGGAAGTGGCGCGATTGAGCCAACCCGAGGTGAGCCTGGTAGGCCTCGCAGTAGTAGAGAGAGAGGCGGGGGTGAATAGACCCAGCCGTAGTAGAGACAGTGTGTCGACTAGAGAGGGGTGTAGAGACGAAGTAAGAGATATTGAAGTTAGATGTGGCGGGTGGGGGGGGGGGGGGCTACGGACGCCCCACCACAGAAGATTAGTGGCGAGAGAAAGGGGGTAGAGAGTGTCCGACAAGAGGGACGCAGAAGTGTAGTGAGAGATAGTGAAGTTAGAAGTGGCGGGTGGGGGGGGGGGGGCTACGGGCGCCCCACCACGAGAGATTAGTAGCGAGAGAGGGGGGGCAGGGAGTGTCCCACAGGCGTCAGCGGATAATGCGCGGGCCGAATTAGGTAAACCGCAACACCCGGCGACGGAGAGTAATAGGGGGATTGCGAGTATCCCCAGCGGCGTGCGATCGAGCAGAGAGAGACAGGTTGACGTCGCGAGAGGGCGGGCGACGAAACGTCGAGCCCAGTCAGAAGAGAGAAGATTAGTAGAGTTTAATAGAGAGGTCGAGGATAGGAGAAGATTAGTAGAGTATAATAGAGAGGTCGAAGATAGAAGAAGATTAGCAGAGTTTAACCGAGAGGTCGAAGATAGAAGAAGGGAAGATAGTAGAAGAGTCGTTGCTAGGAGCAACCGGAGAGCGAGGACGGATAGCGAGCCGTCGATAGTAGAGAGGGGATTAGGGAGTCAGTGGGGTCGGACTTCGGGAGATTGCCGTCGCCCCGGAGAAACGCACCACACGCTAAGAGAGGGGTACAGGATGTACCGATACGAAGAAGAGAACAGGAGATGGGATCGAGGGGAAACTTCCCGACGGGATGTAGCTGCCGATCGAGAGTACGGTAGTCGCGGGGAGATTCGAGATTCGCGAAGAATAAACTTCGGTTTGGAAGGGCACATGCAGACTGCAGGACATACTGTAGGCCTTACTGCACATACTATTATAGGCCATGCTGGGAGAGATAGAGTAGGCGATAGGGTAGCGCGAACGACGGGATTAAACCCGGAAGTCGCGGAGTACATACCGGTAGGTAGGCGAGAGGTAGGTAGGCCTATATCGGTACAGCAGCATGACTATAATACACAGTGACATAACATATATCCAGGGGAGGGGAGAGTTATTGTAGATAGATGTATGGGCCCCAATATATTAACATCAACCCCAGTACCAAACATACCGGTGGGGGGGGGACAGGGTGACATTCCCCCATCACAATATCAACAATATACCCCAATAGGAGCGAGAACATCGAACCCCTTGGACGAGAGCAGATCGTGCGACACGGAAATATGGAGGGGGCTGTTACCCCCAATGATATATCCGACGCAACAAATAAAATCAACAACAGATAGGACGGACGGACCGCACCCAACAGAAGAAACTATACAACATCCATCGAACCCATTAGAAGCGCAAGCGATGGGAATGGCCACATTGATCGATGCGTTAAAAACTAGGATCGAGTTACCACCTGTGGAACCATTTAAATTCGATGGGAGTAGGCCGGAAGAATATCTACAGTTTCGGCGCATGTATAGTAACGAAATATTAAGTAAGAACTTGACGCAGGCGGAGTGCCTAAAATATCTGCAAGTATATACAGGAGGCCCAGCATACGACATCGTGAGGCAATACCAGGGCATCGAGGGCGGCTTCACGACAGCATGGCGGGCGTTAGATAGGGAGTACGGGCACCCAGCCAAGATCATCCGGCAAACCCTGAGAGGCATAACATCGGATGGCCTACAGGACAATCCCGTTAGCATAAGGACCTTTGCGAACAAGGTCGAGAAGGCGTTAATCGTGTTAAAGACGCTAGACGCACCATACGAACTCAACGCGTCTAACAACATCACCACGATAGCGCAGGCACTGCCGATCTGGTTACGAAGGAAGTGGAGGAAAATCGCTTTCTCCACACGGGAAGAGAAGGGTGTGGAACCGGGCCTAGAAGAGATGTCGAGCTTCTTGAACTATGAAGCCGAACTAATAACAGACCCAGTCTATAGCGAGGATAGTTTGGGGAAGGCACCTAAGACCGAATACAACTGGCCTGAACCCGAATATAATCCGACAGACCCATTCTCGGGAGTGGGACAATCACTACCACATGCGGCCACACAGGGGACTGCTAGTCCACAGTTAGCTGGTAGCAGGGCCACACCATGGCGGGGACAGAAAGAAAATAACACCATAAATAAACATAATCCCAATATACCCAGTAGGCCGAATACAGACAACCAAAACACTAAATCGGTACATATAAACCTAGGCGCAATACGTGAGGGACTATACAGGGAACGCTATAATCCAGGATTCGAATGTCAATTACATCGAGACGGAACACATAAGACCAGGAGTTGTAAGCACTGGCAAGCGTTGCCCAAACAAGATCGTGTAGCCTACACAAACGCAAACGGACTATGTCATCGATGCGTGGTAGAAGGACACAGGTCCGGAGAGTGTAGAGAGACAGCAGTTAGAGAGTCCGAGACTGGAGGCCAGGCAATGGCCACAAGCACGACAGAGGAGGAGAAGAAGAGAAAAGTACTACTCGGGGTAGTACCAGTAAAGATATCAGGAGAGGGCGGTCGATCAGTAACGACATTAATGCTGGTCGACAGCGGAGCAGCCTTCACGCTGGTGGAGAACTGGGTGGCCGAAGAGATAGGGCTAAAGACAAGGCCGAATAGAATGGCGGTGACTACCGTCTCGAGTAAAGATGAGGTCCTGGAGACGAGGACGGGGCGGTGCAGGATAGCAGCGATTGCACCGGGATGCGGCTATGGGGCGACGATCGACCCCATCCACGTCATCGAATCGATAAACATCAACGCCAGGCGACCAACCAACACTGAGGTCGAGCAGTATAGATTCCTGGACGGTATCGATTTCTCAATACCAAAGGTGGACGTTAGGAAGGTCTCCATTATAGTAGGAATGGACTGCCTGACGGCCCATGAGAGGATGAAGACGGTCTTCGGCGAAGACAGGCAGCGGGACCCGACGGCGATCCTCACGCCGTTCGGATGGACGCTTAGCGGCCCAGTTAAAATCAACATCCCATGCAGTGTGACAGAGACATCTGGGTGCATGATACCAGGCACCGAAGACGCAGAGGAAGTAGAGGAGAAACGAGAGATAGTAGAGCCAGATAGGGAGGTGACAGTAAGAAAGTGGGCAGAGGAGAGTAGGTTTCCCAGCAAGCTTCGGTATGGAGATGAAGCGGAGCGGACGGCGAGGTGTCCGGAGGACAACACTCCAGAGGAGTGTCTGGAGGAGTGTCTAGAGGAGTGTCCGGAAGAGATGCCGGTCCGGTTTGGAGGCATACCGACAAGGGGGAAGTCGAGAAGGAAGGCAGGATGGAAAGGAATAGGACTACTGTTCTGCCTGTTCTTTCACTTTCTATTCATTCTGCCGGCGGGAGACAACAAAGAAAGAGATGGCATTTTGATGCCAAGAGAGGACATAGTTAAGAAGGCGGTGGAGAAACCCGATTTTGGGGTGGTGAAAGGGGGAGAGCCAATTCCAGACGAGTTGGAGTTGGCGAGGAAAGTGGGTGGAAAGATAAGAGGACGCGCAGGGGGACAGCGGGACAGTGCCTCATGGAAGAATCGATGGAAGATCGAGGGGCAGCTTAGAGTTTAGTCGTCCAATATTTGGACTGAGGGGGGTGGGAATGAGGGCGAGACGCCCTTCCCACAAGAAATTAATTATTTAATTAAAAATAAAAATAAATAATAATAAATAATTAAATAATTAAAATAATAGTTAGTAGAAGTAAGAGGTAGTTCGAAGATAGGAGAGTAGAGTTAGAAGGCGGCGGGGCAAGGGAGTGTGGCATATTGTCATGCCACGAGTAGTAGTAGTGGGGTTGTGGGCACCGTAAGCGCCACGTAGAAGGAGAGTAGGTTAGAAGGCGGCGGGGTAAGGGAGTCTGGCATATTGTCATGCCACGAGTAGTAGTAGGGGGGTCGTGGGCACCGGAAGCGCCACGTAGAAAGTAGTAGGAGAGAGTGGTTGTGGGCACCGGAAGCGCCACGTAGAAAGTAGTAGCAGGGAGTGGTTGTGGGCACCGCAAGCGCCACGTAGATAGAGGTATTAGTTGAGGTGGAGATGTAGTTAGAGTGTTAGAGGTAGTAGAGAGGGCACATAGGGTGCCAGGTAGTAGTGTTAGAGGTAGTAGAGAGGGCACATAGGGTGCCAGAGAGTAGAGTAGTAGAGAGGGCACATAGGGTGCCAGGTAGTAGAGTAGTAGAGGGTAGATAGTAGAGTGGTTGTGGGCACCGTTAGCGCCACGTAGATGGAGGTAGAGTTAGTAAGAGGGTACGTAGTACCAGTTGTGGTTGTGGGCACCGTTAGCGCCACGTAGATGGAGGTAGAGTTAGTAAGAGGGTACATAGTACCGGTTGTGGTTGTGGGCACCGTTAGCGGCACGTAGATGGAGAAAAGAGTTAGTAAGAGGGTACGTAGTACCGGTTGTGGTTGTGGGCACCGTTAGCGCCACGTAGATAGAGTTAGCAGAAAGTTAGAGGGTTTTTAATTAGAGTTAGTAGTAGAGTGGTTGTGGGCACCGCAAGCGCCACGTAGATTGAGGTAGTAGCAGAGGGTTGTGGGCACCCTAAGCGCCACGTAGTAGAAGAGTTGGTAAGAGTTAGTAGACTTAGCAGAGAGTAGAGTTAGTAGTTAGTAGAGTTAGATAGTTAGAGTTAGTAAGTTAGATAAGGTAGATAGTATGATAGCACAGGGGTAGCATTAGAGATTAGGGCCTTAGGGAGTGGCAGAGAGTAGAGAGGAGATAGTGAGAAGAGCTGTTGGCGAGAAGTTAGAGTGCGATTCAGGTGTGGGGAGAGTGTAAGAGTGGGGAGAGAGCGAGTTGAGTTAGAGAGCGAAGTTAGAGTGGCGAGAGTGTTGGGGAAACAAAAATTGTGTGAGAGAAGCGCACGATCGGCCCGACACGAGACGCCAGAGGGTAGTGACATCATACCCATAGGGAGCGGCCTGGAAAGCCGACTCCAAGAAAATAACCCCACCCCAGACCCGATAATAGATCGAGTTCCAGCGGAATTGTAGCGCACTTTAGTTGGATGCTATCTTCTTACCGGGAAGATAGCATGGGGGGGAGTGTTAGCTTATCCAATTCCGCTAACACAAACCCATAGAGTGAGCCATAAAGCAATATTGGGAGCACGAGGTTGATTACCAATCAACCTCGTGTCAGCCCAGTAAACGGGGACAATAGGCCCCAAAGGAGACACACAATAGGGGTCAGGGGCCAAACCCCTAACCGAGAGAGAACACAGGGAGTGAAGGGAAACACTCCAAAGGGTGCCAACAGGGGTATCAACCAATCAGAGGGGGGAAAGGCATCGATTGAGTAGCAATAAGGCCACCGTGCAATATAACCAGTAACCTGTAATCATTCATTCAGTTTACTCAGTCAGATCAGTAGGGTGGAACGGGGACTTCTGTCACCGTCCGCTACCGCCATCATACTTATCTACCGGTAAAGTGTCGTACTATACTATATCAACTATCAGACTATATTATACCTTTATACATATTACCGAACAAACTCTTTTACCTTTCACACACGGCGGGGACGCGTGGATAGAAAACCCAACGGATAAACCGGGATCCGTAGATCCCGTCACAGTATGCAATGTCGGCGTTAAGTAATGTCCCCTTAGTGGACATTACTTAACGCCGTCATGGGTTACCACTTAAACAATAACACCGCTGCAGAAACAGTTCCTGTATACCCTCGAAACAGGAAAAGGGCCCCCTGGACTGACAACAAAATTCAGAAGTGCCGAAATGACCTCTACAAGGCGCAGAAAGAGTCCCGACTCAAACAGACTACAGCGGCCAAGAATGCAGTTAAGGCTGCATCTAGGTCCCTGAAAAAGCAGTACTCTGTTAATTTACAGGAGCTAATAAACCAACAGGTTGATGCCATCAATGATGCTGACGACAGCAGGCAATCATCCCAGGCAAGGAAATCGATCAACTTGCTTACTGGGCAGAAAAGCCAACCAACCACCAAGGTTAAGGCTGAATAACCAGCCGATCGCCTCAATGGTTGGAAGGCCCACTTTGAAAAGCTCCTCAATAATGACAGGGTATTGCCTGATAACTTTATAGAAATAAAAGTGCCTGAGTCTGTACTCCCAGATATTCCCATTGGCGATATCTTCTTTGCAGAAGTAAAGGCTGCTGCAAAGAGCATTAAGACCAATCGTGCCAGTGGAGTAGATGGTGTTCCCCCTGAGGTCCTTAAAATACCGTTTAAAGCTCATCTGTCCCATCATAGTAGACATGTACCGAACAACAAGAGTCCCACAAGAAAGGAAAACAAATAAGTTGGTGCCAGTTCCCAAGAAGGGCAACCTGGCACTCTATGGTTCTTTTCGGGGAATCTCATTGATCTCGATTGCTGCAAAGCTATACAATAGAATTCTATTAAATCGCATCAGGGATCCCATTGAGAGACTGCTCCGTGGAAATCAGAATGGGTTCCGTAAAGGTCGTGGGACCATGGAACCCATTTTGGCACTTAGAAGGATAATTGAAGAGTTATCAAAAAAGAAAGACAGGCATCTGGCTGTTATCTTTGTTGACTTCTTCAAGGCCTTTGATTCAGTCTCTCGCTCACGTATGTTCAGCATACTTTCATTATATGGGATTCCTGATGAAATTATTGCAGCAATCAGATCAGTATACGATGATTCGACAACATTTGTGTCTACTATTGACGGTGACACAGAACCATTTGAAGTGTTATGGGGCGTCCTCCAGGGAGACACACTTGCACCATTCTTGTTCATAATTGTGGTTGACTATGTTCTACGCATGTCCTTAGATCATCATAATGATGATGGGGTGATGATAACTCATATGGGGCGTCCTCCAGGGAGTCCTCCAGGGAGACACACTTGCACCATTCTTGTTCATAATTGTTGTTGACTATGTTCTACGTATGTCCTTAGATCATCATAATGATGATGGGGTGATGATAACTCCACCTACTGGCTCCAGAAGTCGAGGAAATCCTGCCAAGTACCTAACTGATCTAGACTTTGCTGATGAATTAGGAGTACTCTCAGAATCACTAGAGGGAGCCCAACGGCTCCTCGGCTCATTAGAACATGCTGCTTCTAGTGTTGGTCTTTTTATTAACTCCAGAAAGACTAACATTTTGACAGTTAACTTTTAAAGTCCTCAGCAAGTCTCTGATCGGATGAGCATAAGCTCAAAAGATGGTATGCTTGAGCATGTGGATGACTTTTGTTACCTGGGATCATGGATCCGGAAGTCAGGTGAGGACCTTCGAATACGTAATGGAAAGGCATGGGCAGCCTTGAATAGGCTTTCCAGGATTTGGAAGTCACCGAGAATTAATCGGAAACTTAAGGTCCGGTTATTTAGAGCAGCAGTAGTTCCATTACTCCTCTATGGGAGTCCATGCTGGGCTATAACTGCTGAGGACACCAAATCTCTGGATGGCACATTCACATGAATGCTACGCCGGGTTCATTGTGTTAAGTACAATGCACACATCTCCAACCAGACACTATATAACATTGGACGTGTCTCATTGGTTCCCCAAAGCTTGACACTAGAACAAAATCTCCTCCGCTTTGCAGGACATCCGCTTTCCATGGTCCCACGACCTTTACGGAATCCGTTCTGATTTCCACGGAGCCGTCTCTCAATGGGATCCCTGATGCGACGACCCGACCGAGTGAGCACCACGAGTGAGGTTTACATAAATATACAAGGGTCATAAACGCTAAATAGTGCACTTTTCGTAATTCAAAATCGCCTAAAACAATTACTTTATACTCCCATGCCATGTAATAAAGCATGCTGGCTTTTAACCCTATTAACTCTGGGGGGGGGGGGGGGGGGGGGTCAATATGTGGTTTTTGTTATATCTCTGAAAAATCTATTGTATTCCTAGTAGTGAAAACGGTTTTCAAAAATATTGGGTAGTATTCGAGTTATAGTACCATTTATTAACCATTTTGAAAATGAAATTTCATGAAATATGATTTGTAACATCTCTAATATTGATTTACATCAGTTTTTTGGTGTTTGCAATTAGATGGAATTCATATAAATTAATTTAGAAATTAAGAACATTAATAATTAATAATTATCTAATATATAAATATCGATTGTCTGTCTGTCTGTCTGTCTGTCTGTCTGTCTGTGTGTTTGTCATCGGCTATACAATCGAACCCATCTCGATGAAATCTCGCTTGCTATAGCTCGTTAGAAAGGTCTCGCCCTAACTCGTTGCAACGTAATACTCAGAGCCGTCTGAAGTTCGCCCGTCTGCCGCTAGAGGGCGATTTTCTTGATTTTCGGGCGAAATTTATCGAATTATTTCTGTTCTTCTATCGGTAATTAATGATTTAGAAGGCTAACATTTATCCCACCTGGTATAAAATTAACATGGGTAGATTCGCCGTGTCCCATTCTCACAAAGTTTTTATTTTATTCGAGTGTTTAATATAAATATGTATGATTATTTATTGATTAAAAATCAAATAGTGTATAAATATGTCATATTCGCCAAGCACGATCGAATTGGCCTATTGCTATTGAATAGGGAAGGATTGTTTTCTGTATCATAGCAACGTTAGGTAATTATTGAACTCGCAGCTAGCTGGCTGGGCACAGATAAGGAGCAAGCAGGCTGGAGTGTTGATTGGGGTGGGTTTGGGTTGTCTATTGCGAATTGCTCAAGAGTAATTAATTCTGCTTTCTCAATCATTGGCTGCATGGAAGGAGAGGTTTATAACATTTTTGTTTTACTGTTATGAATATTAAAAGTAAAATAATTATTTCTGTAGGCCTATACTTACTGTATTATTATTTTATCTAATATTATACATCTAATCTCGATGAAATCTCGCTTACTATAGCTCGTTAGATAGGTCTCGCCCTAACTCGTTGCAACGTAATACTCAGAGCCGTCTGAAGTTCCCCCGTCTGCCGCTAGAGGGCGAATTGTCCGATACTGAAAACCTGATCTCATTGGGTTGTTTTTAATGCTTTTGAGCTGAAACGTGGTAGCTATATACTGCAGCATAGGCTGTATATTTCCGGAGTCACTGGGTTGTCTATAGTTCCCCAGTCTACCGTTAGAGGGCTAAATGTCTGAGAGTTAACATCTTCTCCAACTTTATTATTTACAATCCGTTTTGACTGAAACTTGGTAGGCATCTACTACAGCATAGGCTGTACCTTTACGGAGTCACAGAGTTGTATACAGTCCCCCCATCTGCCGCTAGAGGGCGACATATCTGATAGTGAACACCTCATCCCATTTGGTTCTTTTTAATCCTATTGAGCTGGAACTTGGCAGGAATCTACTACAGCATATTCTGTATGTTTACGGAGTCCCAGAGTCGTCTACAGTTCATCATTCTACCGCTAGAGGGTGAAATGTCTGAATGTGAACATCTACACCAATTTTGTTATTTACTATCTGTTTAAGCTGAAACTTGAAAGGCAGGCAATTTACTTCACCATAAACCCCATCTTTACCAAACTGCAGCGCCGTCTGCATTTCACCAGTCCGCAGGTAGAGGGTGGATCTGAAAGTGATCATTTTCTGGAAATTTTGTTATTTACAATCTGCCTAAAGTTGAAACTTGACAGTTATCTCTTATGGGGGTGGTGTTTTATTTAATGATGGTGTCTGTTCCGTATGCAGTTCTCAAATCTCCCACATATATTCATATATCATCTGCATATGCACTAGAAAGCTGTGGCCCGAAGGGCCACAGGCTTTCTAGTCTAATATATATAAATCTCGATTGTCTGTGTGTTTGTCATCGGCTATACAATCGAACCCATCTCGATGAAATCTCGCTTGCTATATCTCGTTAGAAAGGTCTCGCCCTAACTCGTTGCAACGTAATACTCAGAGCCGTCTGAAGTTCGCCCGTCTGCCGCTAGAGGGCGATTTTCGTGATTTTCGGGCGAAATTTATCGAATTATTTCTGTTCTTCTATCGGTAATTAATGATTTAGAGGGCTAACATTTATCCCACCTGGTATAAAATTAACATGGGTAGATTCGCCGTGTCCCATTCTCACAAAGTTTTTATTTTATTCGAGTGTTTAATATAAATATGTATGATTATTTATTGATTAAAAATCAAATAGTGTATAAATATGTCATATTCGCCAAGCACGATCGAATTGGCCTATTGCTATTGAATAGGGAAGGATTGTTTTCTGTATCATAGCAACGTTAAGGTAATTATTGAACTCGCAGCTAGCTGGCTGGGCACAGATAAGGAGCAAGCAGGCTGGAGTGTTGATTGGGGTGGGTTTGGGTTGTCTATTGCGAATTGCTCAGAGTAATTCTGCTTTCTCAATCATTGGCTGCATGGAAGGAGAGGTTTATAACATTTTTGTTTTACTGTTATGAATATTAAAAGGAAAATAATTATTTCTGTAGGCCTATACTTACTGTATTATTATTTTATCTAATAGTATACATCTAATCTCGATGAAATCTCGCTTACTATAGCTCGTTAGATAGGTCTCGCCCTAAGTCGTTGCAACGTAATACTCAGAGCCGTCTGAAGTTCCCCCGTCTGCCGCTAGAGGGCGAATTGCCGATAGTGAAAACCTGATCTTATTGGGTTGTTTTTAATGCTTTTGAGCTGAAACTTGGTAGCTATATACTGCAGCATAGGCTGTATTATTTCCGGAGTCACTGGGTTGTCTACAGTTCCCCAGTCTACCGTTAGAGGGCTAAATGTCTGAGAGTTAACATCTTCTCCAACTTTGTTATTTACAATCCGTTTAGACTGAAACTTGGTAGGCATCTACTACAGCATAGACTGTATCTTTACTGAGTAGCAGAGTCGTCTACAATTCCCCGGTCTACCGCTAGAGGGCGAAATGTCTGAAAGTTAACATCTTCTCCAACTTTGTTATTTATAATCCATTTAGACTGAACTTGGTAGGCATCTACTACAGCATAGGCTATATCTTTACTGAGTCGCGCAGAGTTGTCTACAGTACCCGCGTCTGCCGCTAGAGGGCAAAATGTATGAAAGTTAACATCTTCTCCAACTTTGTTATTTACAATCCTTTTAGACTGAAACTTGGTAGGCATCTACTATAGCATAGGCTATATCTTTGCGGAGTAGTAGAGTTGTCTACAGTTCCACAGTCAGCCGCAAGAGGGCGAATTGTCTGATAGTGAAAACCTCATCCCATTTGGTTCTTTTTAATCATTTTGAGCTGAAACTTGGTTGGTATCTACTACATCATAGGCTCTATCTTTACGGAGTTGCAGAGTCCTATACACTTCCCCGGTCTACCGCTAGAGGGTGAAATGTCTGAAAGTTAACATCTTCTCCAACTTTGTTATTTACAAACGGTTTAGACTGAAACTTGGTAGGCATCTACTACAGCATAGGCTCTACATTTACTGAGTCGCAGAGTTGTATACAGTTCCCCTATCTGCCGCTAGAGGGCGAATTGTCTGTTAGTGAACACCTCATCCCAATTGGTTCTTTTTAATCCCTTTGAGCTGGAACTTGGCAGGAATCTACTACAGCATATTCTGTATCTTTACGGAGTCCCAGAGTCGTCTACAGTTCTTCAGTCTACCGCTAGAGGGTGAAATGTCTGAATGTGAACATCTACACCAATTTTGTTATTTACAATCTGTTTAAGCTGAAACTTGAAAGGCAGGCATTTTACTTCACCATAAACCCCATCTTTACCAAACTGCAGCGTCGTCTGCATTTCACCAGTCCGCAGGTAGAGGGTGGATCTGAAAGTGATCATTTTCTGGAAATTTTGTTATTTACAATCTGCCTAAAGTTGAAACTTGACAGTTATCTCTTATGGGGGTGGTGTTTTATTTAATGATGGTGTCTGTTCCGTATGCAGTTCTCCAATCTCCCACACATATTCATATATAATCTGCACATGCACTAGAAAGCTGTGGCCCGAAGGGCCACAGGCTTTCTAGTATAATTAATAATTATTGATAAACAACCGCGACACCTATACTAACAGCAGAACTGTTGAACAGACAAATACCCGTTAATATCCTTCTGCCAACCTAATGAGCTCTCGCCTAACCAATAAGACACAAAGACTGCTCTACTGTTAAGTAAAGGGGATCGGGAGCGTGATATTACTAAATTGTAAAGGTTGCTAAATACAAAACCGCTACTTACCGTTGGATGGCGCTAATCTGCCGTCCGCTAATATATTTTATTAATTTTACACAACTCCTGCAAAATCGCTTGTTCCTTTCTCTACCGATCGCTCGATAGAGAGCTAACTGTTCGAATCTATGAACCACGCGGGAATAACCAAAACAATAAACCCGAGTCGGCTCCCTAAGCTTACTTAAGACGAGTGCGAGAGGCTTTGCACTCAGAGTATTCTTACGCCTAATTCTATCACTATTAAAGCACGCTATTGCCTACGCCTTTTCTAATCGCGAATACTGGGGGTTCCCTAAAGTATGTGTGAATGCGAGAATATTTAAAATAATCAAAATGGTACAGTGTTTGTCTCTACGTGGATAGTACCGCTCTGGGTCTAAACTTGCCTGCAGCTGGCTTTAGGCCAGCAAATTACTAGCGTGTTGTGTGTACCGAATAGTGCGATCTAGCTGATTGCCCGCTAATGCAAATAACCGCTCAGCGTGAATAGTTTACAGTACTCTAATTATTACTTTAGCTACTCTCCGCTATGCTGCGTACTAATTCTTAATTTTTACTAATCAATTACAGTCACAAATATGTAACAGCGTACTAATTACTAAGAGTTCCAGAATACGTAATTCTAATTTATTACGCAACAGGTTTCGCTAGTAATAGCCTAAATTGCCGTATTACTTTGACCTAATCAGTAACTAATTGTTGTAACTAAGAAATAGAAATCAATCAAAGAAAAGGGGGCGCCTACCTAAACACTCACAATCGTAGGCACACTTCAATAACACACCAATCAGCGTCAGCAATCACAGTTCGCAATTATGCAGTTAACTACTGTATAGCCCACAGTTATGCGACTCACTATTCGTACTTCACACTCCACGTTGTGATACGTGCAGGCCTCTCCCGGGTACATATAGGACTCCTAACTAACCTGATTCCTGCCCCCCTAATACTAAATAGAGACGAAACCTGGATCATCAGCCCCCTAATTACTGTACCAGCGAATGGTCTGCATACCACAGCGTGAACTACCCGACCGCAACGGTGACCCCCCGCCAGCGTTGCTCGCTTTTGAATCCTCCGCTCTCCCTTCGTCGCTAACCCCCCGATGTGCCCACCGCCCACTGGCACCTTAGCCCTCCATTATGCTAATAGCTACCGTAGCGGCGCATGCAAATCACAAAGTCTGACAGTCTCAGAAATCCCTTAGGATTATTGCGTAGAAAGGAATCACATAGAACCATTAACAAAAGGTAGAAATCATAGTTCCAGTTGTAATTAGCAGTAATCGGTGGAATTAATTGAGAAACACAATCAAGAATAATCGCACTAGCAAAGCATTTTGAGAAATTAATCGAAAATAGCAAATTGCAGAAATACGCTAAAATATCCGTCAAAATGAATAGGGACAGCTCAGCAAGTACAAGGGTGTGGACTGTGAGGTATAGAACTAGATACAGCTCTATCGGCAAACCGCCAATTTATTTATTTCTCATTTAATCAGAATATTAATATTAAAATATCCATAGAGCACATTACACTATATTTACAAATTAAAACTATACTAAAAAAGACAATAAAAAGAGAGGGTACAAGTTAATTTAAATTCGGCATCTCAGGTAACTATCGTATACCTGAGACACGTTAAAACATATACAGCTAATATTAATTAAAATAGAATTTTGCGAGTTGGCTACACGATTAAATAAACTAAATAGTGAAAAGCGTCGGATATGTACAATTGATTTAAGGCCAAGGGAGACCAGCATACCACTAGCACTGTCATCGCGTTTAAAACCAAATAAACGTCGCACTGTGTTGTTATACGCTACATTTAATCGATTAAGAGTTGACTCACAAAAATAGCTGTCAGCCCAAAGAGCATTACAATAAACATTAGAGCAATAAGAAATAAACAATTGTAGCTTCACATGGGGAGAGCAGTTACTGAAGGTCCTAATAAGCAAATTAGCACGTGCGTAAAAAGATCTAGTTTGGTTCCTAATATCAGTATCATCCGAGAAATCAGATGTGATATAGTGACCGAGATATTTATATTTAGGAACACATTCAAGCACAACACTGTCCAATACGATCATTGTATTAGAAATTGTTAAACGGTGAGAACTGTGTAAAAATATACATTTAGATTTCTTAGCATTAAATGTAATGGAGTTGCAATACGCATAATCAGAACAAATGTCAACAAGTGATTGTAAGGCACTAGGCGACGTAGATATAAGACATATATCATCCGCATAAAAATAATGATTGACAGCTACATATCCAAGTCGTGCGCCGAGCCCACAGCTAGATAATTGTACACTTAATTTATCATTATATAGATTGAAGAAGTAAGGAGCCAATATGCTTCCCTGTCTAGTTCCGTTGGAGCAGCCAAATGGATTAGACATATAACCATCCCATAATATAACCATTGACTGATTAGTATACCAAAAATGGATCACACGTAAAATATAGTTTGGTACCCCTCTAAGTAAAAGTTTACTAAATAGTTTGGTATGATTGATCTTATCGAAAGCCTTTGAAGCGTCCAAGAAACAAATATATACGTTGGAGCCATTCCTTAAATAATAATTAATTAATTCCTTAATTGTAAATATACACAACTCCGTGCCGGTCCCACGTTTATAACCAAACTGGTTATCGGTTGTTGTAATGAGATTTTCAATTCGCTGTAATATTACGATTTCCAATAGCTTACCGAGAATCGTTGCCAAAGCAATGGGACGGTAATTATTAGATTCGATAACACTACCATTCCTATCTTTCAATACCGGCAAGATATTAGAACGCATCAAATTGGAAGGTAAAAAACCATGTATAAAAAAACAAGAAAATAAAAAACTAATATAAATATTAAGACGATTAGATGAATATAAAATGTGCTCAGAATAAATAAAATCATGTCCTGCCGCCTTATCTAACTTTAGCTCATTGATAGCGGTAGTAATTTCTTTAGGAGACACAAGCATATCAATACTAAATTGCACATTGGAAACTGCAGCATATACCCGTTCCGAGTCGGGTGACTGATCCGGTTTAACTGAATTAAATATATATTCATATTTGTTGGCCCACATCCCGCATACTTCAGCGGATCCAACTGCATCATCCACCGAGTTAGGCGGTGTAGAACGTGTGGTCGACTGAGATTTAACATTATTCCAGAATTTCTTGCTGTCTTCGCTCGATAATGACTCAGCTAGACGGTTGGATCGAGTCTGAGACTCTGCTTTTCTACACTGACGGAGTGCCAGCTTAAACTGCGCCTTCGCCTTGAGAACCTGTTGGTGCAGCAATCCAGACTTCGGACTTCCAAGTTGTCGCCACAGCAAAAACAGCTCCCTTGAATGAGAATACTTGGAACGAACCATCTCGTTCCAACCAGGAATGTGTTTAGTGCAGCCTGCGTTGTTATCTCGAAGATTATTGGTTTGGGGAATTGTGTTAGAGTCTGCAGACCGCATAGCATTCACTATATCATTGTAAAATTTATCAATGTTGGCAGTGTGTTGTGAACAGTTTGTAGTAGTGCAATTGATGGCAGACCATGGAACTGATACTTTCCGCAGAAGCTCATCGCACTTATCAGCATAGGCAAGTTTATCTTTATCAGTAGCCTTTGACCAACACGGCCTCTCATTATTGGGGCATGAGCTCGCCGGATTTGGAGTTCCAGTTTTTGTCGGTGCTCCACTATCTGATGGCGCAGGAGGTTTGACAGTGATTATTAGCGGTAAGTGATCCGATATTGATAGACCATATTCTACAGATATATCACTAACCAGTGACTTAGCATCTCTCGAAACCAAGCAGTGATCCAACCAAGAAGTAGCTGAATAGCATGGGCTGACGTACGTGTAGGTATCGGGAGGTAACATATCCACATCTAATATCTGTATGGCCGCTTCATCACACATTTCCATTAAAGAAGTATAGAAGTTGCGGTTTGGAGCGGAATTGAAGTCACCCAAACACAATATGTAATTGCTGCCGGATGTTTCAATAATCGATTCGAGTTTGCCGAGACATTCTAAATATTCATCCTGATTGTCCGCACATTCATAGGGAAAGTACACATTGACCAGCAGGATTGATATATCCGGCGCCAGCGTTAACATGGAGACCAGCAGTCGTGTGTCAGAGGAGTCTATTATCTTAACAATATTTCCGCAAGTTTTCCTCCATAGGATTCCCAGCCCACCATGAGGTCTACCAATTAGGAGTCTGTCTGATAAGTTAACTGGAGAGTTTCCAAATCCGCTGAAGTTAACATTGATAGAGTCTAAAAAGTTTAGATTCTGCTTGGGAAGCATGTGTTCCTGAATAAGAAGCACATCACAGTCATCCATAAGTTTGTTAATAACATGGAGGCTGGATGCCGTACGAACTGAGTTTGTGTTGTACGATGCTATCTTCATGTTTATGTTTGTTTGGAAGTTGCAGTAGTCGCTGAACGTCGTTTATCGCGATGTTCCCATAGCTTAACTAAGCAGGAGCCAGGCCATAGGGACATATTTTCAGGGAGTACCAGTTTTTCTGCATCCTCTTGCTTGCAAGTTATAAGAAACGAACTATAGGACGAGTGTTGAGGAGCAATGTTCTTGATTGAATCTACTGCAATGTCGAAAGTTGATTTCACATAAGATTCAATTTCAGAGACTGAGTGGTTTGGATCCAATCGTGATACGAAAACTTTACTCATAGGAGCAATCCCGCGCAGCGTGGATGATGATCCCGTACCGACCAGTGGAGGATTCCACCGACGCGAGGATTTGGTCCCAATATTTATCGTTGGAGGATCGGAACTATGAGTTCTCCGTGGTTCAAGTCCTTGAGCATTCTTAGACGCCTCTGTTGGTTCCGCTTTGCGTTTATTACGTTTATTGCGTTTCTTAGATGGCACAGTAGTAAACCCGTCACCCCCTTGGATGGGAGTAGAACTCCCTCCAAGTTGGCGATTTACCAGGCGCACAGAGTATCGTTTTCTAGTTCCAGTATTAGGACCAGACTGAGAATCTCGAGCAACCCCAACTACAGCCGCAGCAAAGTTTAGATCACCTATTGGTTCTGCTCGATCAGAATCCTGCTCAGTCGCTACCTCAGATATCTCGGTTGCATCCTCAGATATCTTGGTAGCATCCGATTCGATTTCCACCAACTCGACTTCATCAGACCAGTTCAGCGGGGCGGTCAGCGGAGAGGAAGTATTCGAAATAACGGCAGACAAACCAGGTAGTCGGTTTTCAAGAGCAGATAATCTTGATTTGATAGTATCAACATCCGATATCGTGGATGCCAGCCGGATGCTGTCAGGTAAGATGGGAGGAAGTAAGGAGAAATCGTGTACGACGAATAATGGACGCGGTTTTAGCTCCACAAACCCACTGAACTCGAATATATCCAGCATATCCTTGATGTAGGATTCTCGCTTGCCATCACCTGTGTGGCGCCTAGACACACGCTTATATAACTCGCTTCTATCATTATGTAGCAAATCAATTAGAACAGCTCGAGCAGAAGCAATCTCATTAAATGAGAAGTCCGACCAGCAGTTCATAGTTTTTATAGTGTGATTATGGGGCTCGCCGTGATTGTGACGATGCCACGCATAGCAGAGGACACCATTAATAATGATCGTAGGACCAGAATCACTATGGTCGGTAGTACGATGAAGGTTCTCGTCATCCCCAGCAACAGAACTCGCCATTACGATTACAAATACTCGGAAATGACAGTGCAAGTACAGCAGTATATCATTAAGTCAGAATTATGCAGGTATTCGCTGGTATTAACGTCAATTTTACCCTGGAGGTGATTTTTAGGTGATCCGGATGGGGTGATGCAATAGGGTGACTCAATCGCTCTCCTATTGGCTCTCCAGTCCGCGCTAGCATTAGACCAAGCTGGAAGCAGTTAGTCCAATAAGGAGGCCGGATTGTAGCCCTATCGCTGCCCAAACCTCGAATTATTACCATATATGGTAATGGATCATGTCCCTGGCTGCTGAATGGCCAGGACAGCGTCCCTATGCTAGCCCTATTGATGCTAATATCAGCAAGCACAAAATCCAGGGTCCGACTAAACTTGCTACCCTGGAACTATCTACATATATCCTAATACAAAATTACGTAGGTAGGGCTACATATTATACAAAATGGATGGATTCAAATATATGGGCGTTTTGGTTTCCCTATCTAAATATCACCTCGCTATTATATCTTATCTAAAATATTATGCTGCACAACGGACTAATATTACGTACAGTATAACGGACTAATATTGCATACAGTATAACGGACTAATATTGCATACTGCATAATGACTAATATATGTGGATACAGCGCCATATACCGTAACACCGCTCCAAGGGAAATCATATAATGTTTCCCTCCAACTGTAGAAGAGTATAAGGTGATGTATACAAAACAAAATAAATTTCTTCCAACTAATCTAAATACTTGATACTATAAATCCTACTATTTACAAAATATTGCTATAGATATTGCATAATGAATTGCATACAAATTAAATTTACAAATATTATCTCTCTCATTCAAATTAAATTTACAAAATATTGTTTCTCGTTCTTACTACATAATGATTACTACATACAAGATCAAATATATAAAAAAATTTGCTAGGGCAAGTGAAAGGAGTAAGCCAAACCCGCAGGTTTGTCTCCCCAATCACTTCCTTCGCCTCTCTCATAATATAAATTCAAAACAGCTCAACTAGTGTATATGAGTCTAGTCGAAGATTTCTAAATGCTACAATATACATCAGAGCGACGATGATGTATATATCTAGAGTCTGTCACCCTGTGCTATAATGTATTATCGACCCGCTCCTGGGTTCTTTGGGCTCGCTCCTCTCTTTCGCCCCCTGCCCAGATACACCAGTCGTCCTCCAGTCGACTCCGTTGACGGCGTCCGTGAGGCGTCACTCCTCGGAACCGGCGACGATGTTCCCTGAGCCCCGACAGATTCCCGGCTCGCGCTTCTTCCTCGGCCTCGTCCCAATTGTCGTGCTCCTGTGGTCGCTTCCGCCAACTCTTCCTTATGCAGTTGCACTCGCGCCTTCTCCGACGCTCCCTGCACCTTGCGCTGCAACCTATGTGCTTCTATAATAGAGTGATAGTGGTCGTCCTTGACTTGACGCTTGTCTTGGACCCCTCCTCCTGGTTCCTTCCGCGAGCCTTGAGCTCCAGCGGTCGTCGCTGTGGTCGCTGCGATCCTCTGTTCCCGTATCCTCTCAGCGGTCAATGAACCCACTGGCACATGAGTCAACAAGAATTCGTTGCGGTATTGTATAGCCGCCATCCTCCAATCACCTCGCGCGCGTACCACTTTTCTAGTCTCCGTAAATACACCCTTCGTGATGCGATCGCAAATAGCAACGAAGTTCCAGGTGTACTTATTGTCCATATTCAACTGTCTGAAGTATTCTCGGACTACGATAACTCCAGTGTTCTGTGGAAGGTCTTGAGCAGTTAGGATGAGTTCCTGATATTGTGGTAGCGATTGTAGATATGGCTCGTACGCAACATGTGATGGGTCTACCGCCCAAAATCCATATCCCGCCTTAAATGGTAACCAACGCATCTGCGCTTGAATATGGTAATCAGCCACACTCTCCCACTTATCTAACATCTCCCGAAGTAGGTTAGCGCTATGGTTTTGAAAGGAATCATCTCGCAGCTGACATCTCGCGCTACGATGTCCCTTTACCCCACAATATCCACATTGAGAAATGAAGACGGTGCACGTGTGAAACGAATGGTCAGTCTCATTACACCAACGACAGACCTTATGCGCCGCCTCTACTACCGCGTCGCACGACTTTAGATTGTGCCTTGTGCTGCCGCACAATTTGCACCTACGCGCTTGTGGAAACCAGGCCCTCTCATATATGAGGTCTCCAATCGGTTTCGCACTTCCTTCCTTCCCAATGTCTAATACGATGTCGTCCTCTCCGGTCAACGGTTGTCGATCCGGAACAAAGTAAACATCGTCGCCCTTGTCCTCTATCTCCAATATTTCCTCCCGCGTTCGTTTCGGATATGTCTTCTCCACCGGAAGATCTACTCCGAACACCTCTACTAACGTCTCCGGCCAGCCCTCCTTAACAGGTCTATCAGCCTCCGAGTGGAAGGGAGTACCAAACCCACGGGTTCGATTCCCGAACCACTTCTCCAAAGCTTCTGGCGTCGGATACTCCATCGACGGTCAGTCTCCCAAATCTCCGATGTTCTGTCGATATACTCCTTGGAATATCGCTAATCCTCTCCTTACCATCGACGTATTCTCTAACGACTGGTTGAAGAACGGGGTTAAGAAACGCTTCATCACGTCGGATTGGATTCCCCCTTTCGAGCGAACGTATTGATCTCCTCCGAATACCAATGGATGACGCTTCAAAACTCGCGCAACGATATCCGCTAATAAACAAGTCACCGTGTTCGACTCAAGCACCAAGTAATATTGTAGCGACGCACGGGGTGGCGCGCAAATGTTCCAATACACTAACGCTTGCCGCTTGAAGTGGGATTTGAACTCCGCTCCCGGTGGCGTGTTGTATTCACCATACGCCTCCTCGTACTTCTTCTGCGTCTTTAACTTAAAGTCCCAATTATACAACAAGTGTGCTATGAAGCCCATACCAGTCTTGGCAGAGTTGGGATACTCCCTATAAATTCCAATGTCCTGTGCCAATAGCAACAATAGCTTGGTGTCGACAAACGGTCTCGGCAATCTATCTTCCAGATCAGTCATGGCGTTGAAGTCGCTCTCCAAATCGCTCTGGACTCCCGATCCCACCTTGACGTAATCTTGGTTGAGAATAGCCTCTCTAACTTTCTTGGGTAGCATCCTGGTGTCGATACGCTCCGCTCCGTGCATACCTCCTCGCCTGCATACCTCCAAAATCTGCTCCCTAGGATCCTTCCCTTTCCGATATTGTGTCGTTATGATGGGCTCCGGTCTCTCTCGATCCGCCCTCACACGCATAAACACATGAGTCACACCATCGGTTGCACGAATTTGAATACACTTGCTGGTCAAACATTCCTGATGGGACCCTCCTTCATTGTCATAGAACATCACCCTCCAATCCTGCAGTGATTCCTCCGTTTTCCTCCACTGACGCTGAATCTCGTCTGATGGGGTCCACATGCGCTCGATAGCCTTGTGGTCATCATATCGGGTATAAGAACACTTCCTCCTCAGCCACGTCTGGTCTACCTCCTCGTCGTCTGGGAATGTAGCCACCGCGACCCATACCTTGATGTACTTATCCAACCATCCAAATAGTTTGCTCTCCTTCCCCGGAGCTCCAATCTTATCCAATGTGTCGTAATCTGTGATCTGCATTGGGACATCACGCAAGAACTTCGCGCATAAAACTTCCCATAG
>JAUCBJ010007775.1:0-18994 GCA_032718475.1 Nemertoderma westbladi
TGATTATTGATATTCTTCAAGTAATAACATCCAATTATACTGATACAAAATTACAAACAGTAAAAGCAGTATGACGGTAGGTTAAGATATAATTAGATTGCATTGAATCGTTTGTTTGATTGAATTGGGAAGATAATAGCTATGCTTTCTATAATTTAGCCTACTAATGTTCTTATAAAAAGGCAGAAAACATTTCGCTATTTCAACACGGTCTTAAAACACTGATAATAAAGTCTCAAAATCATAACAAAAGTCCCGTGACTTTAGCTCTCTTATTTTCCAAGAATCCCGTTCAACACATGTAATCAGCAGTGAGACAGGATAATTTCAGTTCAGTAGCTCGGGATTGGTCGAAATCAGAACTAACTCAACGCAGGGCTATGGGTAACTGGGGCAACCTTCCCAAGCCGGCTGTCCAATCGAACAGCTCAGATCCCTCCTAAAGGATTCCAACGCCTTGGAAGGGGGAACTGGTTAGCAAAGAAAACAAATCAGTCATATCCCAGAAAAACCTTTACAGTAGGTTTCAGAGTATTTTAGCGTATGGGGGAAAAACTGGGTTGCGGGGCGAAGGGCCAGTTACATCCCACAGAAGCTTTTACAGAAATTTTCCAATTATGTTAACATAAATACAGTCTGACAGTAATCTGGTAATAGTCAGATAGTGCTGTAGTTGTAGTAGTAGTAGTAGTAGAGTAGGTCAACGTCAACTGACTGTTTTTAAATGCAGATGTGATCAAGATGCGAGCGTAGCGAGCACGACAATTTTAACATTTCAGCATTTAAAGTAGGCAAACCGACTGTTTTCCAATGCAGAAATGCAGATGTCATTACCGGTAAATTGCGAGCGTAGCGAGCACGGAAATTCTGCTGAATCATGCAGGCTTTCATGGTTTTATTGGTTTGAAGAATCTGACAATTGAAAAACTTTTGAAACAATAAGTAATGTTTTTAATGGTCATGCTCAACCTGTCCGTTTCCATTTGTCCACAGCCAGACAGTACTAACAGACTAAAGAGTAGATTTACAGCATAAGTATACAGCGAGCGAAGCGAGCGGACATTTTTCAATCTTTTTAAACCTATGGAATAATTTCAAATAGACAGATAGAGCTGTAGAGTGGGATGTGTTGCTAGTGCACTGCTACGCTACCTCCTACTGTCCCAACCTGACCCTACATCCATATTCGCGCCAGGACCGCCAGGATCCTCAATGCGCGCCACACGCCCCTGTCACTACGCGCCAGGATCCTTAATCCGCGCCACACGCCCCTGTCACTACGCGCCAGGATCCTTAATCCGCGCCACACATGTTGAGCAAACTCTACATAAATTCCAACCTGGCTCCATGCCAAATATCAGAATCATTCATTGCGTTCCCTATGACAAGATAGCTTTTTCCTAAACCATGCGAAAACACGCAAATATAGCGCTCACATCGCACAAATACCATTACGACACCCAATTTTTTGTATGAGCCTTCGCCATCCCTATATCTAACTTTTGTCCAAATTTTGTTTCGATTGATTAATAAATAACTGAGATATCGCTCTGGACACACACACACATTACGGTAATAATGGTCACTTATGTCAAAGACCGTGAACCAATACAGTATATAGCCCTCAACTCCAGATCTTTCATGTATTCCTTATTTGCCATATTGCACTTCTGTGTATTCCAAGTTTGTACCAGTATCTTATTTTTTCACCGTCTTAGTATAATTAGCCCAATCTATATCCTTTCAGCCTTATGCAACTATGACTATATTGGTTTTTATCTATACCGGTAATGTTCGTTTTTATTTAGTTTCACTTTCTTCCTATATTTTGTTGTCAATTAAACAATTCCAATTCCAGCTACCCAGCGACCGGTAGGCCTAGGTAGCTGGCGTACCCAGGTACCGCGTACCGGTACGTCATATTACACGATTACAGTGTACAGCATTACCGGTAATACAGTAATACCAGATTACTGCAGTAGGTACCAGGGTACTGTAATACAGTAATATGGTTTGTGATAAATGTGATAAAAAATTGGGGAAAGTTATAGTCCCAGATCCTTGGAAAACCGGATCTAAAAACAACACAGAAGGAGGTGGCCGAAAACTCCACGAGAATAAACTCCTTACCGCGAAGAAAAACCGTTTCTCTCCATATGTTGGGTCGACATTCGCGAAATGTAGGATATGTAAATCTAGCGTCCACCAACAGGGCTCCAGGTATTGCCAACAATGCGCGTTTAAGAACGGTATCTGTGCGATGTGTGGCAAGATGATGATTGACACACGGGATTATAAACAGACGTCGGTGTGACAGTCACATGCTGACATGTAATTGACATTGGGACCGGTCTATCGGTGACTGGTACCGGTTGAACGCTGCCAGGTTCTGGGTAGCCCAGTAGGCAGGCATCTGTGCAGCCGTTGGCCGTCCGATCCGAGCAACTCGCTACTTGTGACTTGAGTCTACCTTCGCTGAATCGAGCGGCGATTTGTTCCTATATGATTTGTTCAGATACCGACATCTGGACATACCGGCATAATTCCTAATGCTGTAATGCCTCTAGTCTATAACCAGATAACCTGCTGACCTGTTAACGTTACGACTGGAAGTTACTACCGGTACGCCAGTCGCTACTCTAGCTACCGGTACCTATACCTACGCCTACACCTACAGGAAACCTCTCCACGCTGCTCACCATCGCCTCCGTTCCTTATGAACTTAGAAACTTATGAAAATATAATTTTCCCTTCCCGCTCAATTTATATCTTTTAGAAAAATTATGCCAAGTTTTCAGCGCTACTGCGGTGATATATTTTATTTATTTATATTTATTTCAGCCAAAGCCATACCGAAGTTCAGTAGTAAAAATAAACATTAACAAAACCAGTAAATAACAAACTGACAAAGTAAGGTAACATATGAAAAGTGTTTTTTTTTCTATTAATATAAAATAACTATACCGGTAGTAGGCCTATACTATACTAGACTTTCCAACAAACAAGTCTATTACTACTGTCGCATAGTCTATTTTCTATTTAGCAATTAATACTTAATCGCCTCTGGTTGCTTTATTTTAATTTTTGGAATACCGTATACTGTATCTATTCTAGATAGGCCTACCATTAGAACTGATTTATTGTTAAACATGGTTGAAATGAAATGTTCTTTGAAAGTACAAAAATACAATTAATTAAGAAATATAATTAAAAATAAAATCCAGTAATATAGTTTCAGTTTCCGATGACACGGACCAACACAACTAAGTTCTACTCACCGTCCATTACCATACTGAGCCCGAATTTTAGAGTTATTTTCAACTTTTAAAAACAATAATTTAAAATTGTCTTTCGTGAAATCGTATCGCAAGTATCCATTCTTCACATTAGACTCAATATCGTATCTTATATCACTAGAAAGCTTACTTTGCAAGGATACCAAATTTTGTAGAGTTTCGTAATTCGTTTAGAAACAGCTGATTAATAATTTATCGTTCGCCGGGAGGCCATTTATTATATTTAATGTGTAGGTTACTTCACAGAGATATTGTATAGACATACCTTTGTTACCCAGCTAATAATGAAATATATATTACTTTTTAGAATGTTGTGTATTAATTAAATACTGTATAATAAATGGCCCCCATTGAACAATAATTCATGCAATCGTTGAATGCCAATAACTCAGCTGTTTCACAACAAAACTCAGACTATACAGATAATAGATGGAAAACTTGTAACGGAATCTTTTTCATCAAGCATAAAAATCACTAATAATGTGAAGACCGGCCACGGGATTGTGAAATTTTACAAGATGAGGAAGATACACTTTTTTATAGCGCTTTTGAAAAATTCAAAGGGCAAATTATAAAATTATGACTCAGTAATAAAAAAAAATAAATCCGGTAGACGCAGGCAAGTCTTGCTCGCTAAATATACACTTTTTGTTAGGAGTTTTTTGTAGCAAAGGAAACATTTAAATCCGGTCTGGACACTGGGCTGTAGTGAGAAACAGTGTCAAACACTCATCTCGTTTTTGTTCAATAACGTTTTGTTACATTTAGTGTGATATGGTCTATAACCCCTAATGGTATATTTTGGATAGTGTATCGTAATACTCTCTCCCAGTTATTTATGTTCTGCGTTAATGTACTAACTTTTATTATAGTTTGTGTTCGTTTGTCCAAAATATTGAATCATATTGACTGTAAATCCAAATAAATACAGCCGGACAATGTTTCCATGTTTATCTAACTTCTATTTGTTTTACTGTAATAAAGCAAAATAGCGATTTGGGGCCATCCGAGAAAATATGTAATTTATTATTTGTGTTATCGTTATGGGTGAATGACATTATGGCATATTATGGGATGTATATTAATATTTCTCAGATAGGGGGAAACTGGACGCAATAAAAATCCATCCCTCTCCAGGGGAAGTTGGACGTAAATAACAGCTGATTATTCTCAAAAATAAAACTGTAACCTGTTATATTGTCTTCAGTTTATTGTTTTGGTTAAAATAACGTGCCACTGTAACCTGCTCCTTTCACTAAATTGAGAATTTAACATTGAGGCGGGATATTTTATTTATTTATATAATATAATATAATATATTTTATTTTTAATTGTTATTTGGGTCCAGTTCCCCCCCCCCCCTCCCCCTGTCTCATATTTCTTATCTTATTGTTAAATCGAAAATTGTCGGGCATCCCAATTTTTTGACACCCTATCCGAATTTGCGACCCTCTCATATTTTATAATCATATATATTTCCTGTAATCTCACCCCTTGGTTATTAAATCTCGCCCTATGATTATTCAATCTCATCTGTGGTTTTTCAATATCGCTTATGTTTATTCTATCTCGCCCTATGTTTCCATATCGCCCAAGTAACTTTTGTTGTTAATTGAAATAAATTAACAATGCAACGTTGTTTCTCGGAATTATCTCAAGAAGCGAAAAGCCTTTACCTTGGCAACCAGGTGTCTGTATTAGACTCGCCACCCAGCCCTATAGAGTTCCTAAGAGACTGGGTCAGCTACAACCGACCCGTAAAGATACGCAACGCTTTATCGCATTGGCCCGCGTGTCGGACCTGGAGTCTGGATCACCTCGGGGAGAGACTGCGAGACACCGATGTGACGGTATCCGTGACACCCGACGGCTATGCGGACGCGGTACGCGAGGGAACGTTCCGTATCGCCGAGGAACGTCGGATGTTGTTCCCACAGTTCGTGGAACTCCTCACTGGGGATCAACCACGACCCAATAGCGTCTTTTACGTACAGAAACAGAACTCTAATCTAACTGACGTTTCTGAGTTCGGCGGTTTGATGGGGGATATTTCGTCTCTCGAATGGGCTGATTTAGCATTCGGGGGTCAGGGAGTGAAGCCTGATGCTATAAACATTTGGATAGGAGAAGAAAATGCTATTACTTCGCTGCATAAAGATTTTTATGAGAATATATATTGCGTTATACGCGGAAGGAAGGAGTTTATTCTATATCCACCTACCGATCTACCATTTCTTCCGTATAAATCCTTCCCGGTTGTCTCTTATAAGGAGGCAACCGATGGTAATTGGGACCTCGTACCTCAAGAAGGTACAGTCCCCTGGATTGTTGTCGACCCCTTGCGGCCCGATTTAAACTCTTACCCAGAGTTTGGTAAAGCCACTCCTTACCGCGTAGTGGTAGAAGAAGGAGAAGTTCTATATCTTCCCAGTTTATGGTTCCATCATGTCAGCCAATCGCAAGGCTGTATTGCCTTAAACTTTTGGTACGATATGGCTTTTGATGCGAAATACTGCTACTATCGATTTCTAGAAAATTTATTGAAATTAGATAAGACCTAATACTGTAGCTAGTTTATTATTATATGTACAAGTACAAATCAATGAGGTACCAATTTGATTAATACATTATTTCAATTTAATTTTGTTCTTTATCAATTCCAGTATACTTCACGTTCATGGGGCCTTCGCATTGGTCGAAAAGTAAGCACGCTTATCATACGGGCACCACTCTAGGGAGACTGGGGTACTACTGAGTCCCCACCACGCCAGGGTTTGGAAAACATTGTTTTTTGAAAAACTACAAAACAAGTGTTTTTATATAAATTAATATTATTATGTAGGCCAATATTTTTACGCACAATTCTTTCCCAGACCATGTAGAAATGACCCCACATAAAGAATGATTCCCATAGTTAGTTTAATTTAATTAAAGATTCAGTGAATTATTAGCCTTCAAACATTTACCGACAGACGGACCGACAACCGTTGAACCACGTTCCACACGTGGACTGAGAAAAGTCACCTGGTTAGCCTCAGTGCTTGTTACTAATTATTGTATGGGGGGGGGGGGGGGGGGCAGACCCACCCCATTTTCAAACTTTTCTCAACATTTATTTTTACTATTTAATCTAGAGCAGATTTTTATCAAGATTCCAAATTTGAAAACCGTTTAGCAATCCGTCAGTATGCCTGTCAGTCAATAAAAAAAGCGTACTATCTACTGTATCTAAACAATTCCCTACAAGGGTTTTCGTGGTCGGTGACTTTCATTTGGGTGGGAGAAAGACTTGGGGGTGACCTTCCAAAACAACCTCACATTCGGGAAACACATTGCCACCATCGCAAAGAAAGCCAATGGAATAACTGGCCTTATTGCTCGAACCTTTAAACATCTGGACAGTGTCACGCTAGTCAACTTATTCAAAGACCTCGTGAGACCAATTCTAGAATATGCATCCCCAGTATGGTCGCCACACCGTGTAAATGAAATACGACTTTTGGAATCTGTCCAACGTCGGGTGACCAGACTATTTCTTAATCTCCGTAACTTAGCCTATCCGGAAAGATTAAAGCGACTAGGTCTCCCGACCCTTGAGTATCGCCGTTGTCGCGCCGACCTGATCCAGGTGTACCGTTACCTTGCGGGTATCGACAACGCTGACTGCAGCATGTTCGAACTTTACACGACTGGTCTACGCGGCCACTCATTCAAGCTCCAGAAACTCCGTGCTCGGCTGCTGCAGAGAAACACGACATTCCACTTCCGATTCATCGATCCCTGGAACTCGCTATCCAATGCCGTTGTAACCGCCCCCAACCTTAACTCCTTTAAAACCCGTTTGAACTCCCACTTTAAAGATTTCCCGCTTAAATTTACTCATCATGGTGGTCCATGTAAAAGTAAAATATCTTCCATAGTAACTCTTAACTTTTTACTCTTTTTACTTATTAACTTTTAATATATTTCTCGCCTTAATTAAAACTTTTATCACCACTTTTTAACTTTTTCTAACCTTAATTAAAACTTTTAGATTGCCACTTTTTAACTAACTTTTTGTAACCTCTATTAAAACTTTTTTTTATCACCATTTAATTATACACATTAGACCTCGTTAATATTTAATATCTCAATAACTAATTGACAAACTGCATTTACAGTATCTACTTTGATCCTATATAATCGACGTTTTTAACTACAGTATGTACATTTAATAGTTTTTACTCGCGGCTTTACTGTTCTTTCTTAATTTAATTTTTAACTTTCTTTTAATTTTAACCAAATAATTAAATATAAGTTTTAAAAATGCAACCTATAATTAAATCAAGTTTTTAAATATATAAATTTGTTCGTCCTATTTGTGTAAACCATAATTTTATTTCACGTTCGACTTTGTGTAATTTAAGATATTTTTAAGTCCTAAAAAAACATGTGAAAAGTAATGTAAATTATGGCAATTTACATTACTTTTCACATGTTTTTTTAAGTATGATTTTATGCTACATACTTACGTTTACGTACACTCTTATCAACTAACATTAATTAGTGCTAGGTATTAGTAGGTAAGGTACTTAGTTTGTTTCAGTTTAAATATTTTGACAGTAGTTTTATATTATGTCTGCACAGGTGCAATAAGCTTCTGCTTCCTCCACCTCATTATTAAACATTAAACATTTCTGATGTCATTATTTAAATTTGACCTCGTCGTTTCTGCTAAATAAATAGAGACACTTGGCACACCCAAACTGGGCCCATAGGAGATTCGCCCATGTGAAGAATACCAAAATTTCACTTTTCAGACGACTTTTTATTGGAATTTTAAGAAGATTTTTTATTTTTCTTAATTTATCTTTATTAAGTGCTTTATAGCGCTTGTTTCTGTCTTATAACCTGTACATATATTAATTCGTTTATTGTTTTGGTTAGATTTAGTCAGCCCTTCTGTAACCTGTGTTTTTGGTGAAAACCTGGTATTCTTCCTTCACATGGGGGTAACTGCAAACTGAAATATAACGGCATAAAGTCTGGTATTCTTCACATGGGCGTAACTGCAAAGTGAAATATAACGGCAGAAAGTCTGGTATTCTTCACATGGGCGTAACTGCAAAGTGAAATATAACGGCAGAAAGTCTGGTATTCTTCACATGGGCGTAACTGCAAAGTGAAATATAACGGCAGAAAGTCTGGTATTCTTCACATGGGCGTAACTGCAAAGTGAAATATAACGGCAGAAAGTCTGGTATTCTTCACATGGGCGTAACTGCAAAGTGAAATATAACGGCAGAAAGTCTGGTATTCTTCACATGGGCGTAACTGCAAAGTGAAATATAACAGCAGAAAGTCTGGTATTTTTCACATGGGCGTAACTGCAAAGTGAAATATAACAGCAGAAAGTCTGGTATTTTTCACATGGGCGTAACTGCAAAGTGAAATATAACGGCAGAAAGTCTGGTATTCTTCACATGGGCGTAACTGCAAAGTGAGATATAACGACAGAAAGTCTGGTATTCTTCACATGGGGGTAACTGCACAGTGAAATATAACAGCAGAAAGTCTGGTATTCTTCACATGGGCGTAACTGCAAAGTGAAATATAACAGCAGAAAGTCTGGTATTTTTCACATGGGCGTAACTGCAAAGTGAAATATAACGGCAGAAAGTCTGGTATTCTTCACATGGGCGTAACTGCAAAGTGAGATATAACGACAGAAAGTCTGGTATTCTTCACATGGGGGTAACTGCAAAGTGAGATATAACAGCAGAAAGTCTGGTATTCTTTACATGGGCGTAACTACAAAGTAAAATATAACGGCATAGAGTCTGGTATTCTTCACATGGGGTAACTGCAAAGTGAAATATAACGACAGAAAGTCTGGGTATTCTTCACATGGGGGTAACTGCAAAGTGAAATATAACAGCAGAAAGTCTGGTATTCTTCACATGGGCGTAACTGCAAAGTGAAATATAACGGCAGAAAGTCTGGGTATTCTTCACATGGGGGTAACTGCAAAGTGAAATATAACAGCAGAAAGTCTGGTATTCTTCACATGGGCGTAACTGCAAAGTGAAATATAACGGCAGAAAGTCTGGTATTCTTCACATGGGCGTAACTGCAAAGTGAAATATAACGACAGAAAGTCTGGTATTCTTCACATGGGCGTAACTGCAAAGTGAAATATAACAGCAGAAAGTCTGGTATTCTTCACATGGGCGTAACTGCAAAGTGAAATATAACGGCAGAAAGTCTGGGTATTCTTCACATGGGGGTAACTACAAAGTGAAATATAACAGCAGAAAGTCTGGTATTCTTCACATGGGCGTAACTGCAAAGTGAAATATAACGGCAGAAAGTCTGGTATTCTTCACATGGGCGTAACTGCAAAGTGAAATATAACGACAGAAAGTCTGGTATTCTTCACATGGGCGTAACTGCAAAGTGAAATATAACGGCAGAAAGTCTGGTATTCTTCACATGGGCGTAACTGCAAAGTGAAATATAACAGCAGAAAGTCTGGTATTCTTCACATGGGCGTAACTGTAAAGTGAAATATAACGGCAGAAAGTCTGGGTATTCTTCACATGGGGGTAACTGCAAAGTGAAATATAACGGCAGAAAGTCTGGTATTCTTCACATGGGCGTAACTGCAAAGTGAAATATAACGGCAGAAAGTCTGGTATTCTTCACATGGGCGTAACTGCAAAGTGAAATATAACGGCAGAAAGTCTGGTATTCTTCACATGGGCGTAACTGCAAAGTGAAATATAACAGCAGAAAGTCTGGTATTTTTCACATGGGCGTAACTGCAAAGTGAAATATAACAGCAGAAAGTCTGGTATTTTTCACATGGGCGTAACTGCAAAGTGAAATATAACGGCAGAAAGTCTGGTATTCTTCACATGGGCGTAACTGCAAAGTGAGATATAACGACAGAAAGTCTGGTATTCTTCACATGGGGGTAACTGCAAAGTGAAATATAACAGCAGAAAGTCTGGTATTCTTCACATGGGCGTAACTGCAAAGTGAAATATAACAGCAGAAAGTCTGGTATTTTTCACATGGGCGTAACTGCAAAGTGAAATATAACGGCAGAAAGTCTGGTATTCTTCACATGGGCGTAACTGCAAAGTGAGATATAACGACAGAAAGTCTGGTATTCTTCACATGGGGGTAACTGCAAAGTGAGATATAACAGCAGAAAGTCTGGTATTCTTTACATGGGCGTAACTACAAAGTAAAATATAACGGCATAAAGTCTGGTATTCTTCACATGGGGTAACTGCAAAGTGAAATATAACGACAGAAAGTCTGGGTATTCTTCACATGGGGGTAACTGCAAAGTGAAATATAACAGCAGAAAGTCTGGTATTCTTCACATGGGCGTAACTGCAAAGTGAAATATAACGGCAGAAAGTCTGGGTATTCTTCACATGGGGGTAACTGCAAAGTGAAATATAACAGCAGAAAGTCTGGTATTCTTCACATGGGCGTAACTGCAAAGTGAAATATAACGGCAGAAAGTCTGGTATTCTTCACATGGGCGTAACTGCAAAGTGAAATATAACGACAGAAAGTCTGGTATTCTTCACATGGGCGTAACTGCAAAGTGAAATATAACAGCAGAAAGTCTGGTATTCTTCACATGGGCGTAACTGCAAAGTGAAATATAACGGCAGAAAGTCTGGGTATTCTTCACATGGGGGTAACTACAAAGTGAAATATAACAGCAGAAAGTCTGGTATTCTTCACATGGGCGTAACTGCAAAGTGAAATATAACGGCAGAAAGTCTGGTATTCTTCACATGGGCGTAACTGCAAAGTGAAATATAACGACAGAAAGTCTGGTATTCTTCACATGGGCGTAACTGCAAAGTGAAATATAACGGCAGAAAGTCTGGTATTCTTCACATGGGCGTAACTGCAAAGTGAAATATAACAGCAGAAAGTCTGGTATTCTTCACATGGGCGTAACTGTAAAGTGAAATATAACGGCAGAAAGTCTGGGTATTTTTCACATGGGGGTAACTGCAAAGTGAAATATAACAGCAGAAAGTCTGGTATTCTTCACATGGGCGTAACTGCAAAGTGAAATATAACGGCAGAAAGTCTGGGTATTCTTCACATGGGGGTAACTGCAAAGTGAAATATAAAGCAGAAAGTCTGGTATTCTTCACATGGGCGTAACTGCAAAGTGAAATATAACGGCAGAAAGTCTGGTATTCTTCACATGGGCGTAACTGCAAAGTGAAATATAACGACAGAAAGTCTGATATTCTTCACATGGGCGTAACTGCAAAGTGAAATATAACGGCAGAAAGTCTGGTATTCTTCACATGGGCGTAACTGCAAAGTGAAATATAACGGCAGAAAGTCTGGTATTCTTCACATGGGCGTAACTGCAAAGTGAAATATAACAGCAGAAAGTCTGGTATTCTTCACATGGGCGTAACTGCAAAGTGAAATATAACGGCAGAAAGTCTGGGTATTCTTCACATGGGGGTAACTGCAAAGTGAAATATAACAGCAGAAAGTCTGGTATTCTTCACATGGGCGTAACTGCAAAGTGAAATATAACGGCAGAAAGTCTGGGTATTCTTCACATGGGGGTAACTGCAAAGTGAAATATAACAGCAGAAAGTCTGGTATTCTTCACATGGGCGTAACTGCAAAGTGAAATATAACGGCAGAAAGTCTGGTATTCTTCACATGGGCGTAACTGCAAAGTGAAATATAACGACAGAAAGTCTGGTATTCTTCACATGGGGGTAACTGCAAAGTGAAATATAACAGCAGAAAGTCTGGTATTCTTCACATGGGCGTAACTGCAAAGTGAAATATAACGGCAGAAAGTCTGGGTATTCTTCACATGGGGGTAACTGCAAAGTGAAATATAACAGCAGAAAGTCTGGTATTCTTCACATGGGCGTAACTGCAAAGTGAAATATAACGACAGAAAGTCTGGTATTCTTCACATGGGCGTAACTGCAAAGTGAAATATAACGGCAGAAAGTCTGGTATTCTTCACATGGGCGTAACTGCAAAGTGAAATATAACGGCAGAAAGTCTGGTATTCTTCACATGGGCGTAACTGCAAAGTGAAATATAACGGCAGAAAGTCTGGTATTCTTCACATGGGCGTAACTGCAAAGTGAAATATAACGGCAGAAAGTCTGGTATTTTTCACATGGGCGTAACTGCAAAGTGAAATATAACGGCAGAAATCCTGGTACAAACTCCGCTACTAATGATAACTTTCCTACTAAACTTCTAAGAACCATTGCTGAACCACTTGCTCACCACCTTACTTACCTAATTAACCTATCTATTACTATTGGAAACTTTCCTGATTGCCTAAAATATGCTAAAATAATACCAAACTATAAGGGGGGTGATCCACTCGATCCAAATAACTATCGCCCAATTTCTCTCTTACCGGTATTTAGCAAAATTTATGAACAAATTATATATTCCCAACTTCAAAACTACCTCGAACGCTTTTCAATTTTAACATCACGACAGTTCGGCTTCAGGAAAAAAATATCAACATCATATGCCATATTAACGGTTACTGAAAAAATTCGATCTATACTGGACTCTAAAAACTCAGCCTGTGCTATCTATATCGACTTGAAAAAAGCATTCGATACATTAGATCACAACATTTTATTAAAAAAATTAGATACATATGGAATCCGCGGAACACCAAAAAATTTATTTCAAAGCTTTTTATCAAACCGGTCACAATCTGTTTCTCTAAATAACTGTCTTTCACCGCCTTTGCATCTGAGTTGTGGCACTCCCCAAGGTTCGGTATTATCACCACTACTCTTCTTACTATATATCAATGATCTACCTAACGCTTCTAACCTTCTGACCACCCTCTTCGCTGATGACACAACCCTTCTTCATAGCCACAAAGATCTTGAACTACTAATTACTACTGCTAACTACGAGCTAGACAAGATCTCTGATTGGCTAGTCGACAACCGCTTATCACTAAACCTAACTAAAACAGAATATTTCATATCCAGTAATCAACGGCACGACTGCTTACCGAAAATAAAAATAAAAAACAATAATATTAAACAGGTGGAGTGTGCGAAATTTCTAGGTGTATTGATGGACCGAAAACTAAATTGGAAATCACATATTAATTATATCCTCGCTAAAATTTGCAAAACATCAGGCATTTTTTATAAATTAAGGCACATATTTCCCCTTGAAATTCTTCGCACACTCTACTTCTGTCTCGTACATCCGTATATTACATACTCTATATTAGCATGGGGTTCCACACATACAACGACAATACGCCCGCTTAGAATCAAAATTAATAAAATAATTCGCTGCATAACTTTTAGCCACTACCAAGCTTCCTCTATCCCTATTTACAGATCATTAAATATTCTCCCCCTTGAATCTCTATTTAAATTTCACTTAGGCCAACTAGTTTTTGATGCTTTATCAAATACAAATCACCCTTTATCGACTCTATTTTCTAAATCATCTGAATTTCATCATTACAACACCCGATCGTCCGCCTCAGGTAAACTAGTAATTCCTCTAACTCATCTACATGTCGCTCACCAATCTATCTCCGTGTTAGGACCTTTATTTTGGAACAGTCTACCAAACAATATTATAAATATAAAATCCGCAACAATATTTAAACAAACATTAAAAAAACACCTGAAAGACAATATGACTTAAATAATATTAATATATAAATAAATAATTATAGTAATAATATAATAAAATAATACAATCATATTTAAAAAATAAAAATTAATCTATTAAGGGGCCGCATGGTAGGATACTACACTTTTGGATTTATTATTTTAAATATTTAAAATTGACGAAATTAATTAAATACAATACAAATAATACTATAAATTCTGACAACCCGTGAGTACATATATTTTTACTACCCCCCCCCCCCCCCCCCCCCCAATTGGTTTAGCTGGAGGCCTTGACTAGCTCGGCTATTGCCACCAGCCATATAACCAGCCTGCACTTTTTAATATACATCTATACATATATATATCAATATTTCTATATTATAAGTGCGGTAAATAAATTTATATATATCTATCATGAAATAATATAATAATTGAAATTGAAAAAAAAATTGAAATTGGTATTTTTCACATGGGCGTAACTGCAAAGTGAAATATAACGGCAGAAAGTCTGGTATTCTTCACATGGGCGTAACTGCAAAGTGAAATATAACGGCAGAAAGTCTGGTTTTCTTCACATGGGCGTAACTGCAAAGTGAAATATAACGACAGAAAGTCTGGTATTCTTCACATGGGGGTAACTGCAAAGTGAAATATAACGACAGAAAGTCTGGTATTCTTCACATGGGCGTAACTGCAAAGTGAAATATAACGGCAGAAAGTCTGGTATTCTTCACATGGGCGTAACTGCAAAGTGAAATATAACGGCAGAAAGTCTGGTATTCTTCACATGGGCGTAACTGCAAAGTGAAATATAACGACAGAAAGTCTGGTATTCTTCACATGGGCGTAACTGCAAAGTGAAATATAACGACAGAAAGTCAGGTATTCTTCACATGGGCGTAACTGCAAAGTGAAATATAACGACAGAAAGTCTGGTATTCTTCACATTAGCGTAACTGCAAAGTGAAATATAACGACAGAAAGTCTGGTATTCTTCACATGGGCGTAACTGCAAAGTGAAATATAACGGCAGAAAGTCTGGTATTCTTCACATGGGCGTAACTGCAAAGTGAAATATAACGACAGAAAGTCTGGTATTCTTCACATGGGCGTAACTGCAAAGTGAAATATAACGACAGAAAGTCAGGTATTCTTCACATGGGCGTAACTGCAAAGTGAAATATAACGACAGAAAGTCTGGTATTCTTCACATTAGCGTAACTGCAAAGTGAAATATAACGACAGAAAGTCTGGTATTCTTCACATGGGCGTAACTGCAAAGTGAAATATAACGGCAGAAAGTCTGGTATTCTTCACATGGGCGTAACTGCAAAGTGAAATATAACGGCAGAAAGTCTGGTATTCTTCACATGGGCGTAACTGCAAAGTGAAATATAACGGCAGAAAGTCTGGTATTCTTCACATGGGCGTAACTGCAAAGTGAAATATAACGACAGAAAGTCTGGTATTCTTCACATGGGCGTAACTGCAAAGTGAAATATAACGACAGAAAGTCTGGTATTCTTCACATGGGCGTAACTGCAAAGTGAAATATAACGACAGAAAGTCTGGTATTCTTCACATGGGCGTAACTGCAAAGTGAAATATAACGACAGAAAGTCTGGTATTCTTCACATGGGCGTAACTGCAAAGTGAAATATAACGACAGAAAGTCTGGTATTCTTCACATGGGCGTAACTGCAAAGTGAAATATAACGGCAGAAAGTCTGGTATTCTTCACATGGGCGTAACTGCAAAGTGAAATATAACGGCAGAAAGTCTGGTATTCTTTACATGGGCGTAACTGCAAAGTGAAATATAACGGCAGAAAGTCTGGTATTCTTCACATGGGCGTAACTGCAAAGTGAAATATAACGGCAGAAAGTCTGGTATTCTTTACATGGGGGTAACTGCAAAGTGAAATATAACCGCAGAAAGTCTGGTATTCTTTACATGGGCGTAACTGCAAAGTGAAATATAACGACAGAAAGTCTGGTATTCTTTACATGGGCGTAACTGCAAAGTGAAATATAACGACAGAAAGTCTGGTATTCTTTACATGGGCGTAACTGCAAAGTGAAATATAACGGCAGAAAGTCTGGTATTCTTCACATGGGCGTAACTACAAAGTGAAATATAACGGCAGAAAGTCTGGTATTCTTTCATGGGCGTAACTGCAAAGTGAAATATAACGGCAGAAAGTCTGGTATTCTTTACATGGGGGTAACTGCAAAGTGAAATATAACCGCAGAAAGTCTGGTATTCTTTACATGGGGGTAACTGCAAAGTGAAATATAACGGCAGAAAGTCTGGTATTCTTCACATGGGCGTAACTGCAAAGTGAAATATAACGACAGAAAGTCTGGTATTCTTCACATGGGCGTAACTGCAAAGTGAAATATAACGGCAGAAAGTCTGGTATTCTTCACATGGGCGTAACTGCAAAGTGAAATATAACGGCAGAAAGTCTGGTATTCTTCACATGGGCGTAACTGCAAAGTGAAATATAACGGCAGAAAGTCTGGTATTCTTCACATGGGCGTAACTGCAAAGTGAAATATAACGACAGAAAGTCTGGTATTCTTCACATGGGCGTAACTGCAAAGTGAAATATAACGACAGAAAGTCTGGTATTCTTCACATGGGCGTAACTGCAAAGTGAAATATAACGGCAGAAAGTCTGGTATTCTTCACATGGGCGTAACTGCAAAGTGAAATATAACGACAGAAAGTCTGGTATTCTTCACATGGGCGTAACTGCAAAGTGAAATATAACGACAGAAAGTCTGGTATTCTTTACATGGGCGTAACTGCAAAGTGAAATATAACGGCAGAAAGTCTGGTATTCTTCACATGGGCGTAACTGCAAAGTGAAATATAACGACAGAAAGTCTGGTATTCTTTACATGGGCGTAACTGCAAAGTGAAATATAACGGCAGAAAGTCTGGTATTCTTTACATGGGCGTAACTGCAAAGTGAAATATAACGGCAGAAAGTCTGGTATTCTTTACATGGGGGTAACTGCAAAGTGAAATATAACCGCAGAAAGTCTGGTATTCTTTACATGGGGGTAACTGCAAAGTGAAATATAACCGCAGAAAGTCTGGTATTCTTTACATGGGGGTAACTGCAAAGTGATATATAACCGCAGAAAGTCTGGTATTCTTTACATGGGGGTAACTGCAAAGTGAAATATAACCGCAGAAAGTCTGGTATTCTTTACATGGGCGTAACTGCAAAGTGAAATATAACGGCAGAAAGTCTGGTATTCTTTACATGGGGGTAACTGCAAAGTGAAATATAACCGCAGAAAGTCTGGTATTCTTTACATGGGCGTAACTGCAAAGTGAAATATAACGGCAGAAAGTCTGGTATTCTTTACATGGGCGTAACTGCAAAGTGAAATATAACGGCATAAAGTCTGGTATTCTTTACATGGGGGTAACTGCAAAGTGAAATATAACGGCAGAAAGTCTGGTATTCTTTACATGGGGGTAACTGCAAAGTGAAATATAACGGCAGAAAGTCTGGTATTCTTTACATGGGCGTAACTGCAAAGTGAAATATAACGGCAGAAAGTCTGGTATTCTTTACATGGGGGTAACTGCAAAGTGAAATATAACGGCAGAAAGTCTGGTATTCTTTACATGGGCGTAACTGCAAAGTGAAATATAACGGCAGATAGTCTGGTATTCTTTACATGGGGGTAACTGCAAAGTGAAATATAACGGCAGAAAGTCTGGTATTCTTTACATGGGTCAGATAATCCCACCTCATATCTGATAAAAAAAATTATGATTCCTCTGAGATGGAGCGCACTTTACGCTAGATGCTATCTTATGTGAATAACCTAACCTACTGTAAGTCTGTAAGGTGTAATGCGTAAATAAATACAGTATAGTCAGTGATGTAATTCTTACCTCAATGATATTTTAAATTTCAATACCTCTAGAACACAGAGCTGGAGATTTGTACTGTATATAGGAAAGGGAAAGTGCTGTAGAAGATACAAAAAAATACACCAGGAGTGCGAATACCCTAGGGACATTTAACCGGGGAGTGAAAATTTTATGTTACACCGGTAGTGCAAACAAACCATGGCCGTTACTAAGCCTAGCTAGATACGATTAATACTGTAATACAGGATAGATGACTTGGAAGAAGTCATTTTGTTATACCTGTGCATCTTTTGAAGGTGTACCGGTATAATTCATCTGTGCCATATATTCCTGATTCATTGAGAGTGTTCGCGCTTTCAGACTTTTGGCAGTTTAACCCACCAAATTAAGATGTCTTCTAGATATTAAATCAGTTTTTAGTCTATGACAAGTATTTGATTCACTACACTAGTCGAAACCAATCCGTGCGCGACCATTCACCCGCTGGAGATTCCCGGGAGATTGGGTTCGACGGTTTAATTTTATTGCTATGTAAGCCTAATGTATTATTCGACTGACAGTATTATATAATCTCTGACAATATTATTCACCTTCGGGAATATTAACAGTTCCTTTAGGACGTGGCGCTTTATCTATATAAACAGAGTTATGACTTAAACTACTCACAACGATATGGCTTAATTATAATTCACATATATGGCGCATTCTTTAGGAATTGCTTCTTTAACAGACTCACTCATACACAATGCTGCACAATACTGCACACTAATCTGCCAATCTTCACTGATTTTAGTCACATATAAAAGGAACACAGACTGACTCATGTAGGGTCTATCAAATAACATTAGATTCACTTCAAACCACTTTAACATAAGTCACAATCGTTTATCTGTAACCCTTCTCTCTTACCTTCGGTATATCAAGAATATTGGGTTTCGGGGTTATTTATCGTTATTCCAAATATAATTATTCATCAACCATATTATGAAGAACTGACGGTAAATAGCAGTATAAAACAACAATGAAAACACTGATTGTTATGAGTTTGCAATGTTTCAGCAGTCAGCATGTATCATCAGTCAGCAGTGATTCCATGAGTTTGATCGGTATGTCAGTACCGGT